>JACAXG010000301.1:25255-320754 GCA_018881555.1 Amblyornis subalaris | reverse complement strand
GGGAAAGATTGGATATTAGGAGGGAATTCTTCCATGCAACTGCCTGAGGSCCTGGCACAGGTTGCCCAGAGAAGCTGTGGCTGCCCCATCCTTGGAAATATTCCAGGAAAGGTTGGATGTGGCTTGGAGAAACCTGAGACCCTTGGCAGGGGGTGGGACTGGATGATCCTTAAGGTCCCTTCCCACCCAAACCATTCTGGGATTCCAGGATGATTCCATGATCTCTCCCTGCATTTATTTTGTGTTGTTTCCTCTCAAAATTAAATTCCYAAATTTACATGATTTTTTACAGAAATAATTTTAAAATTATTCCAGGAATAAAAAGGGGAGGGTGAAACATAMAAGAATCATTCCTATGTCCATCAAATCTTTATTAATTGGAAGCCTATTCCCTCAGCTCTGCCCTTGTTTTCCTTTCCTGGAAAACCTTATCATCCCACAGTCTCAACAGAGATYACTGGGATTACTGGAAGGTTTGCTCTGTCAGAGACCCAGGGGGTTTACAACACTTGTTCCTCTACATTTTTATCCTTTAACATGGTTTCCCCCAGAACAGTGTTGTGGGAGAAGACTGGAATTACTAGAAATGGATCAAGTTCACATTTTTTCCCGACTGTTTTCCAACTATTTCCACATTCTTGGAATACCCTAAAACGTGTCCTAGAAAACTGCTGTGAAAAGACAAATCAGAGGAACACCCTGAAAGGAGAAACCCCCATCCAACAGCAGCCAAAACGATCCCATTGCTGTTCTTACCTGGTCTCCAGGTGCTCCTGCCAGAGGAGGATTTAAATCCACCTGTGACACACCAAAGAGAAACAAAATATTCAGAAGCTCAAAGGTTGACTCAGCATGAAATAAAAACAAGAGGAGTGTAACGAGAAGCAACAGATAAGTACTGAAGCTCTAATGAAGCAGGGTGGAAATAATATGGATATAAATGTATCTATTTAAATTATATATTTCAGAGAAATGCACCAAACTTGCTGTGAATGCCTCRC
The DNA here is from genome assembly GCA_018881555.1 of Amblyornis subalaris. NCBI lineage: Eukaryota > Metazoa > Chordata > Aves > Passeriformes > Ptilonorhynchidae > Amblyornis > Amblyornis subalaris. The sequence goes on along the minus strand of JACAXG010000301.1, from coordinate 319,753 downwards.
CYGCCAATGTGTATCCAAAAAMATGGATAAAATGATTCCTCCTGCTTTTAGTGGGACCAGGGCTAATTCTGTCCAGGAATGACAAAGAACTCCCTCAGAGCCCCAGAGACCCCTGAAGAGCCAAACTGCAGCAGGGAAGGAGGGAAAGGCACCTCTGCCTCACCTGCTGGGGACAGCACAGGTCCTGCTGCTCCCGGGRACTGGGAATGTGACAGGAGCCAAAAGCACCTTCCCGGGCYGGAGRAGCTTTCCTAAAGCACCACCTCTGGGAAGCAAAGGGTTACGGAATACGTAGAGTGGGATAACTACTGTGGAAAGATCAGTCACAGGAACACCTTGAAAAGCAAAAATCACATCCAGCAACAGCCAGAATKACCCCATTTTTCTTTTTAGCTGCTCTCCAGGTACTCTGCCATTCCCATTCCCAAACAAGCACTGTGGAAGACMCTCCTGATGTCCGTGGAATSAGAAAACAGAGTGTAAATTATCTTTGTGGTCCMTTCCAAGCCAAACCAGCCTGGGACTCCATGGTATGATCAGCATCTATTCCAATTCCATTCCAGAAGCAGCCTCCCACTAAGCCAGAACTYTCCTTTTTCTGCAYCACATGAGGGATGYGTKGCCGAGTGCCAGAGGCACGGGATGCCTGAGCATTCCCTGGGGATGCCTCAGCATTCCCTGGGGGTGCCGCGTAAAGCCCAGCTCGTGGCTCTGCGCCGCTCCGAGCTGCAGTGCCGGGCGCTCCCCACAGGGCGGCAGCACCGGGAGCGAACAGCCCCGGCCGCTCCCGCGTGTCCCGGGGGCAGCTCCGGCTCCAACCCGCMCCGACCCGGCGGGACCATGGACACAACGGGCACAAACCCCGCCCAKCCCCTTTAYTKTAKCCTCCRAAGCGCAGGATCGCAGCATATCCTGACTTGGAAGGGACCCACAAGGAGCGTCGAGTCCAAATCCTGGCCCTGCACAGCAGAGCCCCAAAATCCCACCCTGTGCCTGGCAGCGTTGTCCAGACCCAAACTCTTCCCCCAAGATCCTGACAACACGGCGGGGCTGGGAGAAGGATGACGACGGAGGGGTTTTTATATATATCGCGTTATATGATCGTTCTATAGAACCGTTATAGATAATCTGATAATCAATGTCCCTTATATCTCGTTATAGATAATCCTATAATCAATGTCCCTTATATCTCATTATATCTCATTATACATCGCCTTCACGCCTCCAGTGACCGACTGGGGCCCCGCCTGAACCCCCCGCTCCCATTCCCACAATCAGACCTTGCCGGCTCCATCCCAKGATTCCCGCGGCTCAGTCTCAGGTGTGTCGTTCCACGAAGTGATTTATCCACAGTAACACAGAAACAGCCCGAGCTGCTCCCTCCGGAGAGGAACCGATCACCTCATTTTAACCCCAGATTGTTCCTTCTCTGCCCTACAGATTCACTCGGATATTACCCCCAAAATGTTCATTTTGGTCCCTGCAGACTCCGCCCCAGAGCGATGCCCCGGGCCCCGCACGGCCGAGGAAGCTCCGGTCCCCCCGCCCGCAGCTCCCCCTGCTGCCGCCTTCCCGCTCCGTGCCCCGGGACGGGACTGCCATCCTTGTGTCGGGACACCGATCCCTGTGCCGGGACACCGATCCCCCCACGGCCCCCTCCGCCCGCTTGGGGCTGTGCCCGTTCCCCGCTCACCTCCGAGCTCGGAGCAGCCGCCCCCGGTGCCCCCGGCACGGCCCCGCCGCTCCCCGGGCTCCGCCACGGCGCTCCTGGGTTTGGTCCCAGAAACAAACCTCGGGCTATGTTGTTGAGCCCAAACGCGGAGGATTTGCCCGGTCCGCCCGGAGTGAGGTCGGGAAAGAGCTGAACGAGCAAAAGAGGCCGGGAGCGATGGCCGGGGTTTAAATCACCTCGGTCCCGCCCCGCGCACCTGGGCCGGCCCCGCCCTTCACACCTGAGCCGGCCCCCTTGTCCAGAAACTCCAATTCCTTTTGGCACCTCTTGCTTAAATGTTGGAATAGGTCAATTAGTCTTTTTAATGATCAGATTGCCAAAGTCAGGGAAAAACAATCAGCATGCCCTGAACACCTCCATCACTTCCACATCCACCTGGAACCAGTGGCCGATGGGCAGGAGCCTCCCCGGAACAGGCTCAGAGATGGGGCTTCCAACCCAAACCGTTCCATGATGATTGCATGATCTCTCCCTGCATTTATTTTGCATTGTTTCATCTCAAAATTAAATTCCCAAATTTACATGATTTTTTACAGAAATAATTTTTAAATTATCCCAGGAATAAAATTGGGAGTGTGAAACATACAAGAATCATTCCTATGTCCACCAAATCATTATCAATTTGAAGCCTATTCCCGCAGCTCTGCCCTTGTTTTTCTTTCCTGCAAAACCTTATGACCCTACAGTTTTGAGCCATATTCCCTGCAAAGGGCTGGAAACATCCTTATGTATTAGGGAAAGGAGGGGATGCAGGATTAAACGCTTTGACACCACGGAATGTCCAAGCCCTCTCTGGAGGCTAGAAGTTACAGTTTACAGGAATTTGCAAGAGATTTTCTCTCTTTTTGTTTGTTTTTGTTATTCCAAGAAATGACAAGCAGAGAGATGGCCATGGACTAGGGATGAAGGGCCTCATCACTCCCACCCTCCCAACCCTGCGCAGATGGGGTTGGGAATGCCGGAAGGAGCCGGGTGTGCCACTAATTGCAGTGTCCCTTTAATCCCAGGCTAAGCCAGCTCAGCCGTGTGAGCCTCCCCCTTTCCCGGCGGGGGCACAGGACAGGTCTTTGCATATCCCATGCCCAGGTACCCCAGTCCCTGGCCTGTTTTACACCCTCCAGATCTGTGTCTGGCCGTCCCAGTGCTCCCTGGATGGCTGATCCCATTGCAGCAGGACCCCTCCCACCTCTCCCGTGCCCAGCACTTGCCCGCAGTGACGGAGTCCTGTGGCTCATGGGAGGCAAATGTGGAAGCCACGTCTGGCTGAGCAGCTCCCTGCAGGTGGCGGGGAGATGTGACCTACTTGTCACTGGAATCATCCCGCGYGCTCGGAGAGCCGTGAGCTCTCCTGACAGCTGGAGCCAGCTGACCCTTGCCATAATGTCCTAGGAGGAAGCGAAACCAGGGAAGCTGAGGCTGCTGTGAGCTGGMAGTGCTGCCGGGAGAGGTCTCGCATCCCACAGCCGCAAGAGGGAGAAGGGAGCTGTCGGGGATGCTCTGGCACACTGGATAAGGGGCAGGAGGAAGGTGTGTCTTGTCCATTGGGCCGTCGTGATATATTCCCTTTGGAGTTTTTTCATACTTCCAGAGCTGGATTTTTGTTTGCCTGGGAACTTGTGAATCACAAGCCTCTCTTGGTGAGGGCCCTACAGCTACACGTGGCTCGTGGTGTGTGATTTCTGAGCAGGGCTTTGTGTGGCTGTGAGGGCTAAGGATGGAGAAGGACTTGGGAAACCTCCTCCTGCCTGAGCCAGGTGAAATCCTGTGCTTGGAACAGCAGACTAGGGACAGCTCTGAGATGAGTCCAGCTCTGGGTTGTGTCGCTCCTTTTTCCCTGCTCTGCTRTGATTTTCCATTGTTATCATAAGACATCTTTTTTCTGCCCTTCTTTTGCTTGAGTAAATAGCATCGAGTGCACTATTCTGGGGATTGATGGATCCCTCAGGCTCAAACCTTGCCCCTCTGGGGAGGCAGATCCAGCTTTGGAGCCCTCTCCTCTGCCCAGGCAGTGCGACAGCTGCCCCATTCCTCAGGGGAGTCTCCCGTCCTTTCCGTCCCGTGTCCCCCTGGCTGCGTGGCTGTGGCAGGTGCAGGAAGCAGTGTCTGGCTGCCTGGGCAGCATTTGGTGAGGGCAAAGGGCCTGTGAGAGGTGGTGCTGCATTAGCCAGGGCCTGCCTGCTGTGCAAAGGCTTATTAGAGAGCAAAGAGGCTTTATTTTAGGCTGGAAGTCACCGAGCCTGTTCAGGCAGATGTTTATTTCCTCTGCTCTCTGAAATGATGTCATTATGGGCAGCAAAGTTTTGTGCTTCCCCAAAGCTGGGCAAACTGCTCTGGTGCTTTCTCAGGCTCCACGGGCAGCACTCTATAAAATACAGGCAGTGTGCAACTGGTTTCAGAAGGAATTTCTGTTTAACCTACTTATTAAAGTGCTCCAAAGGGAATCTGAGCTGTTTGTATTCCATGATTCTTGAGAACGAGTCACTGTTTACGCTGGCGGGTTTCCAAAAAAGAGGAGGGGAAAAAAAAAAAGATACTTCTGGGTCAAATTCTTGCTCTTAAACTCTTATACTTCTTACCTCTTAGATGAGTCCTTTGCTCTGACATCAATCCTCCCGCAGAGCRCCAACCAGAGCCCTTCTGGTCTTTGGGATCCTGAGGTAACACGGAAGGGAAGGATCACCTGCTTTTTTTTTTTTTTAATACCTCTGGCATTAAGAGTTGCTTTAACCCTCACTGCCTCTCCTGCTGCAGAGAAGAATCCTGGAATCAGGGTTTTTTTTTGGACACTACCATCTGCTGTTTTCTGATGGAAAGCAGGTAATCTTACTTCAGCTAGRGAAAAATGCAAGTTAAGCTTCTTACTTCAAAAAATGTTTGAGCCTAAGAAGGGGAAATGAATGCCTTTGTATCCCTAAAATTAGGTATATTTACACCAAAACGAATTTAAGATGCTTAAACTGCAATAGCCTTTTTTCCACAGAAGTGTCTTTAAATGTTTGTTGTTTTTTTTTTCTTACTGTTAGAGGAGCAGAATAAATAAGAGCAGCTGTGTATTTTAAAATTACGTTGTTAATAAAATCCTGGTACATTTACATAAATGACAACATTAATGTACAATTAACAAAGCATCGGAATATTACAGCAACAAAAGAGGACCTACATATTTGTACAGATAGCTGGAGCAGCTACTTGAAAATACTTTCCAAAATAAAGCCTTCCGTGGCATTTCTCAGGCAGACCAGTGATAATGTTGAACCCCCTGTATGGCTTTCTGGTAATAAATAGGGTTATTGGAGCTGGTGATGTTCAAAGCAGATGTGTACCTAAAGCACAAAGGGAGTGTGCCTGACCAACCTGTCTGTCAGCTGACTAAAAATCCTTATCCATGCATGCAATTTGCCTCTGCGTAAATCCTTTAGGAACGAGGCCATGTCAGGTTTTGATGGATTTGCTGGGAGATGCTGCAGTTCCTTCTTCCCTTTATCTTCCTAAACCGTGTCTGTGTTATGCTTTGGAGCCTGGGCCCAGCTGAGCCTCCTTCTTCCAGTGTGTTTAGTTTTAATATGAATTAATTGTTGAATTTCTACTAAGGGATAGTTCTCCATTTGGCTTCCTCTTGTTCACCCACTTACAACAAATGGAAGCGTCCTGGCTGATGATTTTGGTGGGTGCTTAGCAAAGCTCACTGGGAATAGCTGGAGGTCTTTCCTTAATCCCAAGCAGCTCCAGAGAGAGAACAAACCACTGAGCTGGACGTTCCTCAGGGGCTCAGGGAGGTTTTTATTGCTATTTTCGCAACTGGGCAGTTTCTCAGCCTAGTGCCAGCTCCTCCTACACCTGAGCCTTATAGAAGTGTCTTTCGTGGTGTCAGGTAATGCTCAGAAACAGGTTTTTAAGGTGAAAGAGATTGAGACTATCAAACCTTGACARCAAAAGCTTTTTCTCCTCACAATAGATCCAGATCAACAACTGGCACAGTGAAACTGTATTTAAAAACACACAAAACCCAAACTCTCCCCTCCCTGCCCCAGCTTGGCTCTTCATATTAGGCTTAAAGAGAGCAGTTTCAGTGTTAGTATTAGTCTCTACTCAGCTTTGAACATACAAAATAATCTCTCTCAAGGTGCAAACAGTTCTGGGGGAAGTTTATGTCAGTCTGTTGCAATGCACAGACACTGGTGCTACTGAAGGGAAGTACTTTGTGTGCAGACAGATGGCTCGTGGGATGGGCTTTAGGATCAGGAAACTCCTCCTAGGCAGCCTTTTTACAGGGAAAACATCTGTGTGGATGAACTTAAGCCCACGTATTAGCGCTGGGCTTAGTTAAATTGCCTCTTTCTCTACAGCCCCGCACCGTGACTGCAGAAAGGGCAGCGCCGGTCTCTGCGGTTCAGGTTCTCCCCTTCGCACCCTCAGCTGGCGCGTGGGCCGTGGCGGCGTTGTTTGCGTGACAGTGTTGTTCCCGCGGCAGCGGCAACGGCGCAGAGCAGCCAGCTCCCCCTCCCTCAGCACCTGGGGGTGCCTGTTCCAGGGGGCTTTCCCGGCCAACAGCCCCAGCGACGCATCCGCCGCGGTTCGCCAAGCGCCCGTCCGGCCTCACACCCTGGATGTGACGTACACGGAGTGCAGGCGGCCSGCCAGGGCTGCCTGCAGGTCCCTCAGAGGGTCCAGGCCCTGCACTTTGCTGTTCCTGCCGTAGATGAGCTGCTTGAACGAGTCCTGCTCCAGGAGGGAGCTCATGTGCTTGAGGAAGAAGCCCTCGCAGAAAGAGGCCAGTTCTGGTGCGTTGTGAATCTGCAGGAGACAGCAGGATTGTTAACCCCTCTGTATGAAATGACATCCCTGGTGTCATTTCTAATGCTTTTCCCCTTTTTCTGTCTTAGAAAACATTGASACAGGAGTAGCAGCGGAAAAGCACTCAAGGCAGGACCAGTGATGTCTGATCCTTTCTCTCGGTGCTTTTCCCAGGCACGGGCGTGAGCGGGGAGGCATCCAGGCTCTTTTAATTCCTTCCCCTGCTGGCCTGCTGTTGGCAGGGCTGCTGGCCTGCACTCCAGCCCTTTCCCTCATGGAGCAGAGCAGCTGGCTGATGAGGTGGCCAAGGTACCTGTTTGGCTGAGCCACAGCACACAACAACACTGCGCTGGCAGATGGCGAGCACGGCTCAGGGCAATCAGGACACGGGTCACAGGACGGGAGCCTCATCCCTACGACAAGGAGCTGAACGCAGGAAAACAGGGATGCTGCACTTCTGAACCACGTGAGGTGGCTTCTGGCTGGGATCTGCTTCCTTTTGCTTCAGGATCAGTGGGGGAAGGTCAGTAACAAGAGCAATGAAACTCAAGTTCAGTACTAAAAAGCTCTGTGCACACAGCTTGATCCTGGGAACTTTGTGCAAACAATAATTTAAGGAAAAGTACATAAAGGCCAGTAGGGAATGCTGTTTCCCATCTCTAGCACTGCACACTGTTAAATTTTAGGTCTGAAAGAAACCAGCCCAAGTTCCATGGAAAAAACACAACCCAGGGTGACACTACATGCAAAGTTAAAAAAAAAAAAAAATCACCAGCCCTCTGTGCAGTTTTCTGCTTGTCTTTAAGGGATCTGATCCTGCAAAATTCCAGGAAGGGCTGAGTGTTTCTCTATGATTTATTCATAACTTAGGTTATTTGCTACAGAGGTGCWTATCTGTCACACAACAGAGTTTATGCTCATTCTGGAGCTGTAAAGAATATATTTTAGCAGTAAGGGTGCTAGGAAAGGGTTTATTCCATAGCTGCTGTGCTGTGATCAATTGCCCCCGCTGCTCCCAGGATTTGAAYCCCTCCGGATTTGCTGATGTTGCTGTATCAGCCTGCTAAGACAGCTCTCCCCTGCCCTGCAGGGATCCCCCATCCATTTCATCCATGATTGCTTCAGACAAGGGAACACACTGGGGCTGCGCAGGACTTTACGCCCTGGGACTGGGAAACATCTCACTCGTGTCGTGGCTGGGGGAGAGTTACCTGTGGCTTTTAGTTACCACCAGGAGCACACAGGCTGTTCACTGGGATTGTTAAACCAGGGGGGGTTGGATCTACCTTTGCATATTTATAGATGCTGACGGAGTTGTCCATGCTGATGGTCTGGGCACAGAGGATTTCACAGTGTCTCTGGAGGCCGTCCAGCTGGAACAGGCTGGCAGCCGACAGCAGCTACGGGGACAAGAGAGAGGCTATTTGAGATCATGAGCCTTGAAAGGCTTAAGGGAGGCAAAAAGAACAGATGATTTCCCCTCTGAAGAGTCCCTGACTCTCTGTTTTAATGGCCAAGTCCTCATGAAACAGCAAAAAGGCCACTCAATGCTGAAGTGACAGACTGACACATTTCCCCCCTTAGCAAAGGCTCCCCCCAAAAGCACATCTGTGCTCCTTTCTGTCCCCAAGAAGCAATGACGTTTTGAAACTTTTAAGCTCATTTCCAAGTGTTAACTGTACTCCTGGATTGAATGGCAGCTTGCTGTTAGCTCCTGCACTTTGCCTTTCAACTCTGTTTTATGCCCCGTTGCACTTGGCAAGACTTAGAAGAAAAAGCTCTCTCACCTCTAAGATATCAGTGGTGGGAATTTCCATGGATTCTGTTCCTCCATAGTATAAATACTGCATCAGCATCTGGAATGGGAAGAAGGCCAGGCACGAAGTTATCACTGCAGTCACAAGGGGCTGTTGATGGCTGTGCTCCCCTTCCTGAGCAGATGGGAATCGTGTCCTGTGCTGGCTCTCGCCTCCCCGGTGGCTTTTTTTCTTTCCCCTAGCGTTGCAAATCCTGCTGCTTTCTGACAGTCCTTTCTCTCTTGGGCTCTGAAAAGGGCCCTGCTGGGGACTTTAGGCTGAGGGTGACAGTGTGTCTCTGAGCAACACCGCCGTCCTTGTCTCGGGTCCGGATCTGTGAAGCCCGGCAGGCTGGTCACGCGCAGAGCTGCCAGCGAGCCCAGCATGTGTGTCCCGGGGACCTCCCAGCCACTTGCCTCCCCTGCTGGGCTTCTAATCAGCTTCCAGCCCCCCACCAGGGCCAGAGGAAAAGGCATTAATTGTTTGCAGGGAGAGCAAGAGGCAGCTTCTGCTCTTTGATCTGCATGTGCTCACGCCCAGCCCAAACAGCGCCGATGGATCAGGGGAAGGGCTGGATTTGGGGTTGGAAGTGAAGTGCCCTGGGTGCTGTGTGGGACTTGCAAGCTSTGCTTGCCATCTCTAACAGGGCTGGGAACAAAACTAAGCTGCTACTTGTAAGGGTGCCTTATTTGTACAACAGAATTACATGAGAGCAAAGCTGCTTTCCAGCAGGGCCCTGAGCAGGACACACCTCTCTGGGGGCTCAGCATCCTCCACCCTACCTGAGATTGCATCTCCTTAACTCATCTGATTTTATTTTCCATCAAATTGTGGAGTATTTCACTGGTTCAATTCTTTCTGATTTGTCTCTTCCTCCAGTGAAGGACAAGTTTATCTTTAGAAACCTTTTGATGTACAAATGCTGTTAAGGAGGCTCGTTTCAATACTCAGTTACATTTTCTTTTCTGTCGTGGCCTGAGCTGCAAAATTTGGATGTCATTTATCCAAAACAAAACTGGGACAGCCCTTTTCAAGCAGAACAAAGATGTTCTCATGGTCAACTTGCTTCCCTGTACTGAGATGACAGCACTGACCAACAGATCAGGTTTGTTTGCTCAYGAAGAGAGAAAAAAGGAAAGGCCTCAGCCCTTTAGTGTAACAGCTACACAACCTATTCTGCACTTCACATTCTCCCTGTTCCTCCACTGAATATGGAAATGTCATAAAAGCAAAGTGCAATTCTCAGTTCTGAGCCTTTCTTGACAGGGACACCATTGATTTCTGACCATCTGATTTAATATGAAGCCTGGCTGTAAATAAGTTACTTTTTGCTTGGCACAACATGCAAATGGTGCTGTAAAAAGTATGAAAATGGTGTCTTAAAAGTATAAAACTACTTTTCAATAGAAAACTGTTTCTCCTGCTTTATGGAGGAGTCAGCTGCCTACTAAGAAAATAAGAATATAGACTGGAGGATTCTGTTTTAAGGCTGGTCCTACCTGAGAACTTTGGAAAAATGATCAGAATACCCCTGAAATTCAGGTGTGTTGAAAGGAACTCCATTTCTATTTCTATATTACTCCTTGGGSGGGTTTGTCTTACCTTCCAAGTAGGTGAGAAGATGAAAAAAAAACAAAGGAAAAGTAGAATAAGTCACATACCTTGAAAATATTGTATTTCATGTCGCTGATTTCAACAGTCTTGCTGCCGTGGCCATCGTGCTCTGTTTTATTGGTCATTAGTGTCTTGAACCTGGGAACGGTTTTAATACATTTAATTTAACAGATTTAATTTAACAGATTGCTGTGTTAGTGTGTCACCCACTCACCACAAACAGCCCAAGCAAGGGGAAAACAAAGACCCTTCCTTGTTCTTGTCTGCAAGTTGAAAAYCGATGCATTTCTTTCCATTTAATGATGATTAGTTCAGGGACAATTTAACCTGTAAATTGCTTGGATCTGATCTAATCCCACCCTGTGATGGCTGGAAAACCCTGTTACTATGCCAATAACGGAGGAAAAAACCTCATAACTGGAAGKGCACCAGGTCAGTGTGAGATTCCAGGAAAGCTGGAGCAAGTGTAGCTCCCGCTGCAAACTCTGGGAGAAGGAATGGAAAGGCAGGGAATGGCTGGACATGTGCACTCCAAGTACCACACGTGTTTTTAGGGATCATCATGGTTAGAATAATTATGTTCCTGGTTAGTGACTCACCTGTTAGATGCAGTAACCAGCAGGACTTTGTGTGCATAGAAGAGCTTTCCTTCTACTAAGAAAGTTACATCAGACATTTCTTTGTTGTTCAGAAAGTGAGGATCTGTTGGATAAGGGGAAAAACAAAGTCAGGTGACTATTTTTTTGAAACTGTGCATGCTTTTTAGGAAAAAAATCCAAACAAACAAACAAAAAAAACCCCCAACATCAACCAAAAGAACCTCACTGCTCAGGTGAGCACCTTACCCAGCCGAGCTGGCAGAGTCTTTCGGATTTCGGGAATGCTGGGAATGGGGCTGCTGCCGTAGCAGTGGGTGAAGATGGATGCAAGCTGCTGGTTGATGGAATCATTCTGTGAGGAACACGGAACGTGGATCAGCAACTCAGCATGGAGCAGGTTTCAAATGTGCTGTCAGAGTTCACCTGGGGCTTACAGCAACTGCACCCTACAGGAACAACCTCCCCACAAAGGGACCAGCTTTAAGTTAAAGGAATTATAGTATCTGTGGAGTTATGGAGGTAGCAAGAGCTTTAGATCTTGCCCCAGGTGTGTATTTCAGGACTGGTTTTGAGGGCTGTACATGAACTTAGATAAATGCTCTCAGGGCCATTCCCATGCCGTAACTCCTTAGGGACTTCGCCCAGCCATTGCCTTGTCCCTGAACACTGAACGCTCATTTCTGACACTGCTATAAAACTCTTACTTACTTTGCTGGTTTTGAGGACGTCAAACATGAGCTGGAGCCCTTCATTAACCAGCTCTTCATTGTAATCCTCCTCTTTAATGGTGACAAACTCCCGGAGCAGGGTCTGCACCACGGAGTAGCGGGACTGGTAGAAGGTTGTCCGTAGCGACTCGATCCACACGTGCAGCTTCCAGGGGACTCCTGCAGCCACAGGGAAGGGACAGTGAAAGATGATTTCCTGAAGTGCCTGTGAGGAGATTACCCTGCTGCTATTACTAACACTTGGCAGCACTGAAGCAGATCTTTACCTACATCCTAACAGCAGATTTTTGACTTGATACTAAAGGTGACTGAACTGGGTCATTGACAGATTAAGTAACTCATCTACAACACCAAAGGATTGGTACCAGGATCATAAATTGGAAATTCCTGGTGATTGTTAAGGACCAGAGACTCCCTGTTTTGTTCTGAGCTTCATGATTAGTCAGAAACACAAAATAAATTTGAACTGAGCTTGTAAGAACACATGACCCCACACAGATGTGGTGTGAGGTCTTTTCTCCTGGTTACCTSTAACCCACAAGCTTCAAAGCTTCTCTCTCCTACCTTGAGATCAGATTTGTTCCTTCACTTCAAACCACTGAATAAACACAGAATTTTATGTGTCGGTGTCTGACAGGGAGAGATGTCCTTTGCTTTTGATACGTAGGAACAGAGGATCCAGCCAAGAGCGAGGGACATCCCAGATCAGCAGGAATTTGAAGAAAAACTTTGTGGGGAGCCTTAAACATTTTTGTTTATTTAAATTAGACAGCCTGGCATAGCTTTGCAGATGGGGTTCCTGCTCCTCCAAGTGAGAGGGGCAGAGGAAGAAGATTTTTATGCCTTCAATGTGCCCAATGCTCAGAAAGRAGAGCTCACCCAGGGCCCTGAGCTCCATGGTGATGTCCACGTAGCCRTGCTCAGCGCTGTAGTACATGGCCTCCTGCAGAGCCTTCATCCGTGTCTTGCACAGCCTGACCTGCCCCTCGCTGGAGCTGCCCTGGCTGGAGGTGTCACTCTCCACCCCCTCGGCCAAAATCTCCTCCAGGGAGAGCACATCTCCCTTCACCTGCTGGGGCTGGGTCAGGAGCTTGCGCAGGACGTTCCTGAGGAGCAAGAAGAGGTTTCATTTATTAATGAATGGAATATCAACAACTCAGGCAGGACTGGGGATTTGGGTTTAGGGATCTGGCTCAGTTAATTCCCTTCCCAAAGACAGCTGGCACTGTGCAGCAGCACYGAAACCACTTGTCCTTCCCTCTCCCACACCCTAGAAACTGGTGCCCTGGCAGCAAGGGCAAAAACACGGACTGTACTCCTCACATGGTGGGGAGTTTCACACGGCAGTTGCAAGAGAGAGACRTCCTTGTTTGTGTCCGGCCGCTTGAGGAAGTTTGCACCACTTGGTGTCCCTTGGCCAGCTGGGGACATCTGCTCCAGACACTCCCCATCCCAGCAGGGCCACCCAGCACTCGGCTGTGCTGCTGCATTGCCASTAGCTGGAGCTCTCCTTGCACCCACACCACTCCCCGTGGCTAAATTCAGCAAGTGTGAGAATGAGGAAGGGAAAACACAGATCTTTGCTCTYTTTTGGTTGTTGCCAGGAGAGTCCTCACAGCATCTTCTGAACTGCACACCCACGGATTTGGGTCACAAAGTCACACGGGACACACAGCAACACCTACAGCGCAAAAAAAACCCTGTCCTGGGCAGGAACAGAGCGTTACCTGTGGCCGTGTGCTGCGGAGTGGCTGAAGCAGTTCATGTCCTCGTGGAGTGACGACGACATCCCGTTGACTTCCAGCATGCTCAGGAGGGGATCGGCACCCCTGCTGAGCAGCAGGCTGACCAGCTCGTAATTCCCTGGGGAAAGCAGACAGGAACACCATGATGGCCGCCTCTTTGGAAGCATGAAACATAGGACTGGCAGCAGGCAGGGCTCCCTTGCTCCGTTCCCATTTGATGGAGTAGTGAGTGGTGCAGAAGACCCAGCACCAGGTCTCACTGGGAGGGGAGGATGCCTTTTTTTATCCCTTCCATAAAACTGGGAGCAGAGCAAGCCAGACCCTCATCTTCATAAATGCACAAAAATAACACAGAAAGAAAGAAAGGAAAAAAAGAGTAAAACCACTTGGAGGTGAAAAGTGTTGAAAACCAAGGCTAGCACAGACTTGCTCGCAGAATGCTCAACTCCTGACAGCCAGAYAGAAGAAATGCAGAATTTTTACTTGCATTTAATAAATTAATAAACCAAATTTCTTTATATAACAGTTATTTTTCCCCAGGCTGAACTGAAACTCGTTARTTTTTTGCATCTGGGTGTTACTTAGGTCCACAGACATGCCCAGACTAGACAGGGGCTGGTTTATGCTCCCTGACAGTGCTTTGCGAAGGAGCTGGTGTTGTCAGCTCTGCTGTGGAGGCCGTGGGGAGCAGGGAAGTGTGGGACTCGTTGGAAAACAGATACTCAGGAAGAGATGGAGCGTGGTGAGGCCACAGGGAGCTCACCTGCAGCTGAGGCCAGCTGGAGAGGGGTCTCGGCGTAGTTGTCCTCCCCAGTGTTCACGGCAGAGCCCTCCACGTGGGCACCAGCATCCAGGAGCAGCTGCGAGGGGCACAGGAAAGACAGGGAGTTGGGAAAAGAGCAATTCTGAAGGACAGAACAGCCAGGGCTGTGTGTCAGAAAGGAGAACCAGTGGGTTCAGAGCGAGGAGGGCACACACACACAATGGGTCTGTCTGGAGAGCATCACCATGTTTTATAATCTCCTTTATGGACGTGGCTGTGCCACTGGAACCTCCTAACTCCAAAGAGCTCTGCAATCAGAGCAGGAAGCCCATCTTACTTCACTCCATGCTATGCACAGGAAGCAGCGTTCCCCCAGGAATTAGCCCTGGAGGCTGGTCCTACCTCTGGAGTCTGTGTAAGGAGGTGTGGCAGCAGGGATTTGTCACACTGAACCTGCTTTCACTGAGCTGCCTGTGAGGGAAAGAAGCCCCTCCCAGGTGAAGGGGAGAAGGTTTCAGGGTGATGGGGATGTTGTATGGCCAGGTGGGGCTGGCAGAAGGCACTGGAGCACCCAGAGGGTGGGTAGGGAGGACCAGCCCTGTCCATGTGTATCCACCAGGATATTCCAYGCTTCTCTGATTGTGGGCACTGCAGTACACAACAGGAGCTTTGATACACTTGGCTTCATCTCCTGGGAGAATCAAACTCATATCTTACACATAAATTAAGGCTGTCCAACCTCTGGAATACCAAAGGCTGCCCGGGCAACTTGCCAGGTGGAATCTAATCTTTATAATGATGTACAAATGTACACAAACAAAAGACGAGTGTGTGCCGCCTCCMTTTACTTACATCTTTTTTTTTTCCCCTTCCCTTTGAGCGCAAGGTAAATTAAATTCACCAGCAATTGATTATCTGCTGCCATCAGCTTTTAATACCCCTGGAAGTTTGGGTAGCATTTCTAGGGCTCCACCCCATCCTGCTGCCCCCCTGTGATAATTCCACAGAAAAGGGAGCAGGGAGGATGCGACAGGCTCAAATCCCACGACAGCTTTGAGTCTTGTTCATCCAATTCTCAAGGATTATAAAGGAAGCTACAGATGATTTGCTGCCACTAGAGCAGAAATCAGCACACACTGGATTTTTGCACATGTAAATTTATAAACCAATTAATATCTACTGTCAGACAGCTCCCGATCGAGCAGCCAACCTGTAACCACTCCACGTGAAGCACYAGTTTATCTAATACCCAGAAGTGATTGTGCAGCACTGTTTTGGAAGCAGTAAGCCTTGGAGCAATACTGAAACCAAAGGAAAATAAGGAAACACGCTGTGTTTTGTAATCAAGGCCTTGCTAGGAATTCTGTCACCAATTTTCATTCTCCTCGTTTCAAAGCACGCAGTTTTTCCGCTGGTTTTTAGAGGGCTCAGGAGCTCGGGAAGGCTGAGAGCAAGGGCTCACCGTGCTGCACTTCAGTCCCTAAGTGACTCCCAGAAGGATTCCCGGCCGGAATCTTACCTGCACCACGGAGATGTGCCCGTGTAACACAGCAAAGGTGAGGGCAGTCCAGTGCCGGCTGTCGGGATGGACCGAGGGGTATCGTGGAGAGGTGCTGGGAACCTGGGAGAAGGGAACCRGGCACTCATTACCCACTGCAGCCTGTCTGCCTTCATCCCCACACTTGCACAGAGCTGGCTTTTCCCTCTGTGAGTGACAACCCCAGGGAATGGGGACTCGGGCCACTCAGAGAAYGCAGCTACCACCACTCACTCTGTCCCGGCCCCTGGGACTTTTTAATGGGCTTACTGGTTTCTCCTTGTGGCAGCTCCCTCCCTCCCCCTCCCCATGCCTATTAGACTTGCCAGTCATAATTGGAGTGCTCCAAGAGGTTTTGAAGGTTCTCTCCCCCCTCCCAAATCCCTGAAGCGATGGTTTCTGAAAGAAATGCCTTGCTTGAAGCTTCCTGAACTGAAGCCTTCAGTTGCTAGGAGAGATTTCAGAACTCCTCCTGTTAGTTTACAGAGGAATAACTATGGGGAGAGGGTTACTCACTGGTATATCTAAATTTGCTCCGGCATCTATAAGCATTTGGACCATGGCTTCATCTCCAGCAGCACAGGCATACATTAGGGGGGTCATACCCTTCAGAAAGGAAAAGAAATATAAAAGCAAAGTTATCTTTCTATACCTATCAACAGTGACACTGTCATGCACTCAAGAGTTTCAATCTTAATGTACAGAGTGTGTGTGTAAGACAGCATAGGTATATTTATAAATCATTTTTGGTTTCTATGCAGAGCAGGCACAACTGGTATTGGGAAATGACCTGGACAAAACATCACTGGACAAGGCTGAAAGAACACAGAAAGCATCACTGAAAATCCCAGCCCTGAATTGTCCACAATTCTTGAGCTTTCCCAAGGCTGCCAACAAAGAAATGCCATTTCTTGGCTCATTTGTAGCCAAATGAACTGAAGGCAGAAAGCAACACAAAAATACAGAAGATGAATTTATTTGGCAACTTCTCCCCATTGCTAAAATCCTATTTGCCACAATATTTCAGCATTTCAATCCCATAAATCTCCCTCTCTCTACTTAACCAGCAAACCATGACGGCTCAGAGATGAATTATGAGAAAAATGAGCCTTACTTATGGGGTTCATTCCAGAAGTAGCCAAGGACAGAAAGGAAATGGCCTAGTAAAATCCATTCTTGCTCACATTCTTCAGCTTTCCTGCCCCCTCCCCTTAATTATTGCAGGCATTTGAATTTTTTACAGGCAGCACCTCTGCTGCTCAGTGTGTAATAATAGAGCTTCATCCTTAATGGGACCTGTACTGTAAAATGGAATTACACCTCTCACACAGGAGTTCMGCTCTTGAATCTGCAAAGGTGTCTTTTCGAAGCAGTCACAATTCCAAGCTTCCTGGTTTGAGGCAGTTACATTAGTGAAGATATTTCTGGGTGAGATTCTCTCTGGGTGTGATATTTTGGCTTTTGTGGGGCCTAGGAGGCTCCACACTCATTTCATAGACAGCTAAATTGAGAATTCAAAACTCAGGTCTGCAGGCACAAGCCCCTATTTACTGCCCCAGTCAGGGTTCTAAAACTACAGGTTTGTACAGACTTACCTTGTCCTTTTTTAAATTTTTAATATTAATTTTGCATTCCCCGCTTGTTCCTCAATATGCAAAGGGAAGAGGAGATTGTTTTCCTACACATCTCAAATCCCACGGAACCAGAGTGCTGGTCAGTCCCYACCAGAGCTGAACACAGGGTCCCGCCCCAAACTCAAGTTTCTGTGGGAGTTCTTTTCCACAAATCTCCATACACAGGGATGGAGAAGTGGGTCTGAACACACCCATGCACACTGGAYGTGCTCACACCCTGGGAGTGGTCAAAATCCAAACCTGGATCTAAAGCCTTTGTGTTAAATTAGTCCAGCAGTTCTGTCACGCCTAAGTCTGTTTTCCTAAGTTTGGGCATCTGGCTTTGTCTTATTCCTTTCCAGGAGGGACAAAACAAACTGGTGGCCAGGTTCAGCTTTGGTTTCATATTCCAGCTGTGGCAGAGTTCACTCCTGGAACTTGGATTTAACTCYGCCTGGGATTGGCAGTGCCATGCAGGCACTCGCTGGGCCACAGAGATGAGTTGCTCCAGAGTCAAGTGGAAAATTTCCAAGCAACAATGTCTCCGGGGGGATGGTCTATCCYGCCCTTTTTGTTGGTGCCAAAACGCTCTTTGAGTGGCAAAGCTGACAGAGCTGCCCCGCTCACAGCAGGGCTGGTGAGAGGGTGACACCCACAGGATGAGACCATCAAGAAGGGAGAGCAGAAACTCCTCCAACTTCCCAAGGAGCTCCTCACAGGGGTCTCCATGCTTRCAAAAGCCAGGCAGCTCCCAGTTTGCTGGCTGGATGAGAGGTGGGGAACACCCTGCAGCGAGAAGTGACAGTCCTGGCATGGGTATCTGTGGTGGTGGGACAGTAAGGCTCACAAAATAATCTTTGAGAGAACAAAAGRCCTCCGGGCTACAGAAACAGGAACTGCAAAAACTTATTTTAAAAAAATATAATAGAGGAAGTGGAAAACCTTTGTAATATAAATCMRCCACYTTGRTCACTTTAATAAAGTGAATATCTGTGATGTGATACTYACCTCAGTGACCACAAAGCTTTGGGTATTGGGTAAGTAAATAAGGCCACTRCATACCCAGATATGTCCAGGAATAGTTTCTGCTCTATTTGTGTATACATTCACACTTCCCTTAAAGCTACAGGATGATGGGAAGTACCATGGAAGGAGTGCCAGGTTCAGAGCTGGGTCTGAAATGCTACTGCAGTAAAATGCTGGCTGTGAGAAAACCTCTCTACCTGAACATAAACCCTTCCCACTGCTCAACATCCTCTTGTTCCAGAGACATGACAGCTCATTCTCCTTGCTGTGACAGCTGTAACGAGTGTTTATTTAGGAGAGGTGGCTTTTGCCCCCCCCTTTTTAAATTAAAAGCTAATTCCATGCATTGAATGATGCCCCAGAGGACAGACTCTGCTGTTACTTGATGGGACTGACAGCACSAGCAGAAGCAAAGACTCCCAGGACTACCAAATCCCTATGGTTCAGAGTAGCTGAGCAGGGAACAGTTAAAAAATGAATAAATAGACACATCAGCATGATGGACTTTGAGCAAATCTAACACTGACTGACACCAGGCCACTGGGGTGGGGTGCTCAGTGCTGCTTCTTGTATTCCAAACTGCTCCGAGCCACAAAGCCATCAGATGCTAACACTTTTTGGTCACTYTTCAGTGACCCAAGCCCGGATTTGGGCTGTTGAGCCAGAGGGGAGTGTCACTGGAAAAAAACACTTTGCTTTGACATCCTCTCAGCACTATCAGACTTTCCATCCACCGCCCCTGTGTTAACCTGCCTGCCATCAGTGCCTGAGACAGCCCATCCAAGGAACAGACATTCCAGCTGATAAACAATTCACTCCGGGCTCTAACGGGATTTTTGGAGGGGTGGCATGAGAGTGGGGCGGGGAGGTATTTTTTTATGTTTCAAGAGATGCATTTTCGGCCTAAAACACGAGCTGGAATTAGAAAAAACCCTTGGAGAGGCAACAAACACGACCTGGTATTGATTTGCCACGTGCAAAGGAAGGTGGGAGCCGTTCATGCAGGGAATTTTGGGGYTGTGTGTGTTTGTTACATGGCACACCTGATCATCCATGGTGTTCACCCCGTCGGGTCCCAGTGCATCGATTGCTTGGTTGATCAGATCCGTCCTCCCRCAGTTCAGCATCCGGAAGCCCAGATCCTGCTGGAATTTCTCAGTAGCAGCTTTAGCATCCAGTCTCCGGAAGGAACTGAAGCAGCATTCGGGTCTGTGAAAGACAAAATAATTCCTGGATGGTGCCCGTACCAGAAAAGAAGAAGTGGATCCTTAGTCTTTTCCGGGCAAAAAAAAAAAAAAAAATCACGTTTTTTTAAAAGTGTGAAATCAAAATCAAATTTAAGAAGTGGAACAGTCTCAACTCTTTTCCAGCAATAAAAGGAAGTGCTTTAACGTTTCTATGAGGATCTACTAAATCCTCATCCTTTAGATGACTATCAAGATGACCTTTATGTCATCTGGAAGGAGCCGAGGGATTACTGTAAATCCTCTGGCTGTCTGCTCAGAGTCTTCTGAATTCCAAACCTGGAAGTGTGTCTCCCTCACTGAAGGATCACTTCCCAACTGGAGGCTTCCTATCTCAGCTGGGCACTGAGAGGCTCAGCCCTTTGATGTTATTTTRGGGTGAATGCCTTCTCCAAAACCCGTCTGGTTTCCAGCACAGGCTCTTGAGCAAACTCTCAGGGAGTGAGATACCAGCCTGCCAAGTTCCTTTGATAAATGAGGTGCTTTCAGCACAGCCAACCTGCTCTGGAAAGCCTGGACAGCCTGCCAGAGGAGCCAACCACTCATCACCTCACGCAGGAGATTCAAGATGAATCTTATATAAAYCCTACAGCTGGGCTGTCACAATCTTGTTCTAATTGATATCACAACCTACAATATTACCTAGAAAAAGATGCAATGACTTTATATAATGGTAAGAAAAAAAAAAGAAGAATTCTGTTAAAAAAGTGAAATAAAATCACTTCACTTAAAATCCAGCGAACCTCAGAAAAATAAGTTTTTGAAGGGATGGCACCTGTCTTTGCACATTGTTCCTATCCCACAGCAAGCCAGGGATAGAGAAATAAATAAATAAATAAATAAATAAATAAATAAATAAGTTCCAAGATCTCTTTCCCCCCTAAACATGCTGGATACAAAATGACTGCTTTAAACGATCAAATAATCCACTCTGGAAATAACTTTTTTCCCAACAGTTTTTCATCTTTCATTCAAGGTTTCTTAAAAAGCCAAGAATAATCTCGTAATTAAGGCTGAGGCATAAAAAAAAAAAAAAAAAAAAGATAGTTGTAACTC
Organism: Amblyornis subalaris; assembly: GCA_018881555.1. Taxonomy (NCBI): domain Eukaryota; kingdom Metazoa; phylum Chordata; class Aves; order Passeriformes; family Ptilonorhynchidae; genus Amblyornis; species Amblyornis subalaris. The sequence continues at coordinate 299,506 of JACAXG010000301.1, read as the reverse complement.
ATATATAACTTTCAGAAAGACAAAAATCTTTCTGCCCAAGGGGCAGAACTTGGCCAAACTTCCTTTATCTCTCCAAGTACCGAAAGGCTAAACGTGCATCACCTGCAGGGTACGGCGAAACGCAATAAAAGAACGTTTTGAGAAGCTCCCAACGGACTCGAGGAAGCTTCCCAAAGCTTAGCCCACGTACTTGAGCTGCCGGGGCTCGCAGTCCAGCCCCGGGAGGAGCAGCCTGGCCGTCTGCCGGATGTCGTCGCTGTCCACGGTCAGGCTGCGCCGGTGCTCGGCGTAGGTGATGGCCACCCGCATCCACTCCATCAGCGGCGGCAGCAGCATGAAGGGGCTGTGGACGAGGGCACAAATCCATCACTGATCGCTGCCTGAGGCAGGGGGGACGCTTCGCCCCTTCCTGGGCGTGCAAAGGGGGAGGCTGGCACGGATAAAACCCACCCGGCGGAGGGAAACGAGCAAGGGGGAAGGAGCTGCTCGGCCTCGGTCACCTGAGCTTATGTAATTACTATGTGTGTGTTCTAAATAATCCATAGGCACAGGATGATTTATTATTTATTATTTTCGTGCTCCTCTGCTAGGAACACTAAAAATATCCTTAATTGTTTGAAACTTCAGGCTAATTCAGTCCTGCCTCCGTTAATCTTGACGTTACCGCTATCCCATGGCATTTTGCATTTTCTCCTTAAGCAGAGCTCAGCTCTGTCCACCTGAGCYTCCGGACCACAGAGCTGGCGGAGCAGTGAGGTTTTGCTCAATCCGAAGGGTTGCAAGGCAATAAAGGAATATAAATAAGGTAATAACAGCAGCTCCAGCTCGTGATTAGGCCCCCCCCTTACTCCTGCTGTAAGAATGAACACAGCGCTGAGATTACACATTCATATATATAGGTACCATAATGCTCTCCCACACAACATATCTCATCCACCCTCTCAATATACAGCCAGACTGATCTATTCTGCTTGATTTTTCCCCAAGGATACCTGCCACCCCAGTGGAAGCCTTGGAAGTGCCAGCTGTAATGAAAACACCTCTCCCATTGCCAGTAATGACTTTATTAATGCTGTGGAAGGAAAAAAAAAAAAAACAACCAAAAAAAAAAACCTTTTCCATTTAACCATTCAAAAGAAAAGAACTGAGGGGAGGAAGGACCGATTCCTTTACAAAGTTCAAAGAGAAAAAGACACATATGAGGAAATACGAAATTATTTGGGCATTAGTGAAAGCAGCTGAAGCCATGAAAGGCTTTTTCAAAGGCGTGCCTGTGTATGCGTGCGAGCGCAGGAAGAGCGAGCAGCACCAATCCCGTTAGAAACCCTTTATCCATAACGGGATTTGCAAGCAGAACTCCCTTTGTCGTGACTTTGAACACCCTTCAGGCTGGAATGCCTCCACTCTGTAAAATATGTGCTGTTCCCATTCTACCAAGGAGCGCCCTAAAACGCTGCCATTATCACTCCACAAACGYTATTTTCCCCTGTTCTCCTTTTCTTCTCAGTAGCATCTACAAAATCAGAGGTGTTTTAAGCACCTGACCCACCCTGGATTGCCRGGACAAGGGTGTTTTTAACAGGACATTGACTCACTGCTGTTACCAGCTCACTTTTATGTCAAAAAATCAGAATATCAGGGTTGCTACAATCATCACTTCGAAAATCACCCAGTTGTTCATCCATTCAAAGACTTTCTGAAAGGGGTGGGGTGGGATGAATCACTCCAGCCCATCCAATTCAGATGGACTTCCSTAAGGGAAGAGCAAGGAATTGTCAACAGGCATTTGGGAACTGCCTCTCAGCAGTCTGTTCCAGAGGATTTCAACTCTTATCTGGCCTGGAAAAGAGTCATTCACACTCTTTAAACGCAGGTACTTAAGGGAGGAGCCAAAATTAATTATTTATCCTTTCTATGTACTCTGCAGAGCCGCAAGCATGGGATTCAAAGCTACACAGAGGTGGTGAGCACAGAGAGGTAAGCCAGGGAGGCTAAAAGCAACAGAATTAAACACAAWATTAAATTAAAGTTAGATGGGGAATGCTCCGGAGCGCTGGAAAAGCTCATCTTTACAAGYGATTCCATCTGGCACCTTTTGTGGTAAATCAAGATTTAGGCTACATCCCAGCTTCCSCGACACTCCCACGGTGGGAACACTGCTGGACAGAGATCCAGATCCCTGATCAAACCCTGGTGACTGACTCAAGGCCCTGGGCAGCCAGAGCCTGTGGTCAGCCAGCAGCAAATGCCACGGAGTCTGCACCAGAAATAACACCTATGGTGAAGGAATTTCCACTCTGTGAAAAATCCGCGTGTGCCAGGGTTATAAATGGCTTCCACACAAGCAGACCTTGGATGTGGAAAACTTGCTTTGGGAGGAATGGCAAGGAGAAAAGATTTATTTTTTTCCTTCTGTTTCTTTTTTTAATCTCAACAGATTTTTTTTCCAAAGGCTTTAAAAGTGACAGCTCAGGCCGCCTTGTGTCCGAAGGGGAGCAGACTTTGGAATGCAAAAAGCAGTGTCAGGAAGGACGTTCYCATTCTGCTATCCCGATTTTCCAAACCCCACAACTGGCATTGCTGTGCAAAGTGGATAAATTATTATTCATTATTCTATCCAGAGTGACTATAATTACTTCAATTGCYATTTTGCTGAAMAWACTTTATTTCTCTGCRAAATTTCTAGCTTGAGGACGGGTTTTCTATTCCTCCCCCCACACTTTTATCCAGCTATTTCCTTTCTCCCGACCTGGCCGTGCTCTGGGAACAGCTCTATCTTACTTTGCTCACTGACACTCCACCRGATAAGCAGCATTATCACAAGCAGAAAGAAGAGGTGCGGTTCAACCGAACGAAACACCAACACTGGGTCACTTCGCGCTACGAAAATAAATGAAATAACCCATTTTATGGAAAATAAAACGCAATCTTCTCATCCCTGTGGCCCCTTAACCTGGGCATCCATCTGCCTCCAAGGAATCACCGATCATTTCACAGTCTGGAAAACACTGCAGGAGGGGAAGGGGAGAAACCTTCATGGAAAATTAACTGGGAGACGCTGCGAGCTAAAGAATTAATTTCTGTCTCCACATTCCTGCCTGCGCCACGTTCTGCACAGTGCCATTTTCCTCTGGTCTTCCTGACATTTAGAAGCTTTTGGCAGCTCATTAAATCCCGCACATGAAGTGATCCAGCCTTGGGAAGCTGTCATATTCCAGCAGCAGCTCGCTGGGGACAGAGACTCTCAGTTCTCTTGGAAGTGCAATGCCACCATGGCTTTGTCCAGCTTTTTGCCATGAAGTTGTCTCCCAGTAATGCCACACATAAACTGGGAAGGTACACAGGATGGGAAGTAAAATGGGAAGTAAAATCACACTCATGTCTGATACTGTCACRTGCTGTCAATACTCCATCCATAAATTCTTTGAAACTCTCTCCATTTGGAATTGCACCACTCCATTCCCAAGGGGATCAGGTTGGATATGGATGAGAGTGCTCTGAGAAAGAATGGACTTTATTATGGGCTTTCCCCCCTCCTTTGAACTAAACAACGTTGTTTTATTTAGACATATCCGAGGAGGCTAGGCAGCACTTGGCAGAGAATTTACAGCAAGTTTTAGGATAAACTTTTTCCTGGAGAAGGTGCTTTCGTTAGAATGGCTTTGGACATGAGTGGCACGTGGAGTTCACATGCAGCATCCCTGAGGAGAAGCTGTGGGATCACAGACTTTCAGGGATGTCCATCACAAGGAAATTCTCCGAAGATTTCTAAGAGCACTGGGATCAAGGCACTTTTGGCAAAGGGAAGTTAATTGTATGCAAAAAGGAGAGAGCTCCAGAGGAGTTAGAAAACCATGTCATCCTTCCTCTGCATTGAACACCTGCTAACTCAAGCAGTGGGGTTTCCCAGAAAAAACAGGGAAAGAAGGGTTTGGATTGGAAGGGATCTTAATGCCCATCTCATTCCAACCCCCTGCCATGGACAGGGACACCTTCCACTAGACCAGGCTGCTCAGAGCCCCTTCCAACCCAGAGGAAAAAAGGAAAAAGGAGGAATAAAACAAGGAGGAGCCTTTTTCCCTGCAGACCCACCTCTTTGCTATTTTTCATTGCCTTCTGTTCTGCCACAGCAAAACAAAGTGGGAGCCAACAGTGACAGCAACAGCAAGAAAGAAAAACCTTGTTCTTCTAAACAAGGCTCTCCTTCTTCTGAAGCAGGAAAGAAAATCCTGTCCTAATGGAAGCAGGTAGGAATGGCAAAATTCACCTCCCTCTTGGCAGCCTGAGCAGGGCCTGAGACACACAGGCACAGTCTCCCATCCTGCCTGTCCCAGGCCTTCTAAAGGGTCTGAGTGAACTAAACCACGTGGAAATATCATAATATTTATGGGCAGAGTGGGGTAGCCCATGGTAACTCCCCGTATTTGACTTACAGGAACTAAACAGAGGCTCCTGCAGAGAAGAATCCCAAATCTTTAAGGACCAGTGTGGGGTTTTGCAAGGGACTAAAAAAAAAAAAAAGGAAAGGTTTTCAGTGCAGTGAGCTAATGTTTGAGTTTACTGCTGGAACCAAACCCTATGGCTCAAAGTCACTAAGATGGAAAAATCCCAAGGATGGCAACAGAGTCGAAAAGAAATCAGAGCAAAGTCTCATTAATTGGAGAAGGGAAAAGACTCTGAAGCAAGACAGAGTATCCAAAACCCACACCATGTCATGCTGATGTGGAAAACAGAGGCATATTTACAATTTGGATTCCCAAACACTAAAGAACCCTCTTCAGGCAGCAGGAAAAAAAAATMTCTCTCTGAGTATGTAATTATATGTGAACAAAATAACAACAGAGATGTTGATTTAGAAGAAACACAAAATTGTTGTTCCAAAATACAGCCAGCTTCGGTCAGGAGCTATTCCTCACAGATTCAGAACTATTTTACAGAATTTCAAAAACTTCCCACTTTTACAGAGAAAAGACAGGAATTACCATGCTGAGTTCTRTTCAAGGATCATCCCAACATGTGCAATGTTTTTTCAAAGCAGACAGTCCAAACCCTCACAGAAAAGGAAGAAGAAATTTAATTACATCCAACTGACCCCAAAAAGTGTTCTTCTGAATTCCCTTAAAACAATGACTGGCTCACATCTCAGAAGATAAAGAGTTCTCAAATTTTCATGGATCGTTATCAAGTTACTGAGGTCTTGGCTTGGCTGTGCCATGAGTTTAGCGAGTTATCCTGCAGTCAGACACTGATGGAATGAAAGCCATCTGGATAATATTATATTTATTGGGATCCTTTCTCCACTGAATCTGCCTTCAGAGTTTCCTCTGCTTAGAGAACGTAAAATGGTACAAGAATAGTTTAAATCTAGAACTGGCAGCTCTGATCTTTCTTACCACAGACAGAAATAACACCTTTTCCACCCTTTGCAAAAATAAGGTGCAGCACCAGACAGGTTTTACTTCATGTTACTACAAATCAAAAGGAAACCTAAATTTGAGCTCACTAAAAAAAACCCCAAACATGAAGCCAACACTGGGAACTCACTATGAATCTTAAAAAAATCCCCTCAAGCCCATGGTTTATTTATCGTAATCACATTTTACAAACTTTACTTTACCAACAGGGAAAAAGATTCCATTTGGAGGCTGAGAACAARCACTGGTGCTGCTCTGGAATGTGCCATGTGTCTCATTAGACAGACATGTTTGTAACATCTGTAAAGCYGTGGCAGGAGGAAGGCTTCTAGAGACAGAAAATAATGGAAACCACCTTCAATTGTATATAGTTGTTGATAAGAGGCAGATAAATAGACACAATAGTTGAACTGCAGCAATATGGTCCCAGTTACGTGGTCAGGGATGTGACTGATTTCCCTATGTCCCCCCCAGCCCCACACGGAGCTGTCGGATCCCTGATGGACACTGAGGAAACACAGAGGAAGGGAAACCACCGATCCTGCTCCTCCTGCTGCTCCCTAAAACTCTCTGTAAGGTGAAAACTACTGCAAACAAATTGGGAAATGAACTATTCTTCCGTGAGTCTGGATCTMATTGCAGTCTTGACTTCCATGTGGAGCGAGTCCAGAGGAGGCCGCGGAGATGCTYCGAGGGCTGGAGCCCCTCTGCTCTGGAGCCAGGCTGGGAGAGCTGGGATTGTTCAGCTCGGAGAAGGGAAGGCTCCCAGAAGAATTTAGAGCTCCTTCCAGTGCCAAAAGGAGCTCCAGGAGAGCTGGAGAGAGACTCTGGGCAAGGGCAACAAGAGGGAATGCCTTCAAACTGACAGAGGGCAGCGTTAGATGGGATATTGGGAAAAAAATTGTTCCCTGTGAGGGTGGTGAGGCCCTGGCACAGGTTGCCCAGAGAAGCTGTGGATGCTCCATGCCTGGAAGTGTTCAAGGCCAGGCTGGATGAGGCTTGGAGCAACCTGGTCTAGTGGAAGGTGTCCCTGCCCATGGCAGGGGGTGGAATGAGATCATCTTTAAGGTCCCTTCTAACCCAAACCATTCCATGGTTCTATGAYGATTCCATGATTCCAACAGGGGCTCTGGTTGGGTCATCTACACCACATCCAAGCCTTTCCCAGCTGTTGCAAAAAGGTGAGTGCCCTGGTTTGCAAGCACAAAACACTTTCCAGACAAGATCCAACCAGTCCAACATGTGGAGTCCTGGTACCCAGGACCCACCCTGAGGAGACTGACCCAGGAAAACCTTGCCATGCCCGACAATTCCTGCAGCAAAGCAAAACACTGGTACATTTTGGAGCAGGACACGAACACAATTTACATGCACAAAAGGAATGAGCCTGTAACAGCACGTTGGGCGATAGTCAGAGATAAACACGGGCACRGAGCCAGGGTGGGGTGTCTGCCATGCTTGGATCAGCCTTGATCCTGTGGGCAGAAAAACCAAGAGGTGACTCCTACRGTGCATTCCAGCAGCTACACTGGCAAACTAACAAAAAAAAAAAACAACCCAAAACCCAAAAAATCCCCTTGCTATCTGCAAGCAGATTTATCAGCGTGGTTCTTCACTGTCCACGGCCGAGACTCCTCCTTCCCCGATTTTTTTTTTTTGCCCATTACACGTAATTCCCAGCAGCAGGAGTAGGATGGAGAGAGCTGCCCTTTTAGTCAGGGCTTCAATCTGATTTGCCAACGTGCATATGTTAAAAGCATATGCTGGCTCTGGAGCCAAAGCCAATCTGCCAGATTCAATCACCGAGCTCGTTTTCAGGGCCCRCTTGTAAAATCCTGACGCAGAGCAYTGCCKCGCTCATGAAAACTGCCCGGAGCTCCCGAGCGAAAGCCGGGTGAGCAAAGAGCCAGAGAGGTAAATATTGTTTTGTGCAGCTCTGGAATACTGAGAGCTGTTCAGTTAATTGTAACAAGGAAAGTTTGTTCGGTCAAACAAAGACGATCCTCACCGAAGCAAAGGGGTTTCCACAATGAAGAGGGAAACGTTTCCCATTCGCCTCACAGCACARGCCAAATCCTAATTAGTGTTTCAAAAGACGTTTTAAGACGCAAAATACTGGTATCCGGAGGCGAAACATTTCAAGGTTAAAGAGATGATTCTTTTCCTTTCAGGACTAATAAAAAGTGGATGAAGCTCCCGTTTTTCCTAATTGCTTGACTGACGCGACAGCTCCTGTGCCGTGTCACGCTCCTGTGAGCACGGACCTCGTGTGTCGTGAGTCACCCCCACTGCTGATGTCAGTGCTTCCTTCATGAAAACCCAAGCAGTCTTTTGGCTCTTCGCATTCCTGGAATCTGAGATGTTCCAGGAACTAATTCAGCGTGAAGGCACGAGGAACACACCAACCCATGCGGATGAAARGAATGGATTTTGGAGCTCTCTCAGGTGCAATAATGCAATGTGTGCTCTAGAATCAGGTACCCACTCCACCCAACAATGTAATTTAAGAGCCCATTTGCTTGAATAAAAGGCATTCGAGCCCACAGGGTGTAGCATTTGTGAATGAAAAGGCAGCACTCTTCTCTCACACAGTGCCACRTAAGACACACAAAATCTGTCATCAATGGAAGTTCAGAAGGAGAAGGAACATCACTGCTGGATCAAATAGATTCCAGCGTGGCATTTTAAAAATTTTTTAACTGTTATCTTGCAAGAGGACATCACTCTGTCCTAATGGCARGCTGCTCAATGAACGTATTTCACCTAAATCTTCAAGGAGCTTCTGCTCTGTTCCTGAGTTCTTGTCTTAAAATACTGAAGAGTTGCTGTGCAGAATGAAGAGAAAAGTTCTGTTTGGTACCAGTGGTGAATGAATTTGTTTCTGCTTTTTACTGGAAAGCATAAAGAGTTCCATGTCTGCATTTTGCCTTAAATAATTGAATAAATAAGTGCCATGTAAGGGTATAGATATGAGAAATGCAAGCAACAGGAGTGTCCTGAATTTAAAGAAAACAACTGTTCCAATGAAGTCCCTCTATGCCAGACTAGAGATCATCTCATTCTTCCATTTTGTTTAAGAGTGTGAAATTTCCCGATTTCAAACTCTTTTTATGGTTCTATCCCTGGGATTTTTATGGTTTTATCAATGGGTATCACCGAGCACCAGGGATGGCAGACATAACAGCTTGACTCTGGGATTCTGGTAGGTGGATTTAACTGGCCAAGCTCAAATTCTTTCAGTTTTCAAATATCCTAAATTTAGAGCATGCACACATTACATTKCAACATTTGGAGCTTCTCAGCAGATGCCACAAATTCCAGCTACCAAGTCTGCTTCCAGTGCCAGCAGCGCTGCTGAGCAGCCTCTCCTCTGCCTGTGACAGTGCAGGAACTTTGCCTGAATTACAAATGGGAATAATCAAAATAATAAAAATACCACAATATGGGGATGTAGGAGATCTTTCAGCAGGTAACAGCTTGGCCTAACCAAGAGCAATGCTGACAGGACATGTGGAAAAAAGGCTCTTACCTTGACACCCTCAGGATGCAGTGGCCAAATGCCAGCACTGAGGAGGCCAGAGGCATAACCAATACTCCCCTACGAAGCAACTTGTCATATTACCGAAGTTTTATATCTATTTCTCACGGATTCTGAAGYACAGAGTTGCAGATTTTATGCCACGACAGCAAGTGACTGATTAAGGYACCAGCAATGCTTGTTTATACCCTGACACCTGCAGCACAGGTGGATGAAAAAACCCAACTGTCACACAAGTCAAGGTTATCTATTACCCCATCTCTCTCTCTCTCCAGAAAGCCACACTTAAATAGCCTCATATTAATAGATCAGATAAATATTCTAATAGGGGGGTAAGAGAATGAAGTTTTTTTATGCACAGCCAAAACCTGTTCTTGCAACAGGCCCAACCTGGTTCATGCTGACCATGGCAGAGGGTACAGCACTGTGGTTCCTACAGGAACACAGAGGAATTTCAAGCTCCAGCTGCCTACTCAGGTAATAACCAGCATGAAAAATATAATAATTTTTGTTTCTAACACCAAATCACAAGGATTTTTTTTTTTTCTTTTCAGCCCCATTAAAATTCTGCTGCCAGAAAGCAGATCTAAAACCACAGAAGCACCAATGATTGATGTGATAAAAATGACAAAGCTAAACAGGCATCTCTTCTAACAGCAAATGCAATGTGCACAAATATTCTTTCTCAGCTTGTTGAAGAAAATATCAGCATTCAAAAACCTTCACCTGCTCAAGACTTCAGTACTTGTTGCTTGAATAAACTCTTCTATCAGCACCCAGCGCTCTGCATTCCAAACACAAGAGTAATCAACAAAATGTTTATGAAACATGGGAAACACCTCCCTTCTCAGAGTTTCTACCTCAAAAAAAACCACTGAAGAAACAAAAATATTTGAGAAATAAACTGGCTTTCATTTGCCTCTGGTACCTCTGAGCCCTGACTACGTGAATGAAGCTGTACAGAGCCAAAATTTTGTCCCTATACTGTGCTCTCAGATTAAGCCAGTTTGRCCACTTACCCTTACGTATCTTGAGTGCCTCAGCCCAGACAGTTTAGCAGACCAAAAGTGGCCCCAAAGTGTGCTAATTAAACTATTGTAACTTCTTGTGCAAGGAGGAATGRGATGCCCAGATGGGAAGTCACTTAAGGCACATATGTTTCTGTGATGTTCTACGGCACCGACTCTTCAGAGAGAGCCTTCCTGAAGAATCTGGCAGCCCCACCAGGGAACTGAGCACTGGCTACCTGGCACAGTGCAGAGCTGCACACAGGGAACTCTTCATCACCCAGTCTGGCTGCTGGCAGCACTAGAATGACAAGAAGCTACGTTCTGAGCGGGTTATGTTGGCCCTGTTATAATTTCATGCTATAATTTCCTGCTCCTATTCCTCYCAACTATCTTCTGGAACTGCACCACGGACAACTCATCCTTTCCCACTGAGAAAAGTCCCCAGTTCTGCAGCACCTGCCTCAGAAGAGCCCCACGTTTCTCTGGAAGGATCTTTTCCACTTCTGAACGAAGCCAAAGGGGTGAGGAATCGTTCACTGAATTCCTTCCAGCAGCAGSGAGTTTTCCAGCAAGAATAAAACCTTCCAGCTTCTGCCCTGCCCCTTCTATCCTCTAGCCATTATGATAGACTTTCCAACCCCTGGAAGGGAGACCTGCAGGTACAAACTCTCCAGTGGAACCTGAGCTGCCAGTGGTTTGACTCCAGGCTGGAATTGCCCCTTCCAGCAGCATCATCCCAGACTGACACTGATAAGCAGCACCAGCAAAGCACAGCCTGGTCCCTCCTCTCCCAGCAAACACATCAGCCCAGCACCCATGGGATCGACACCAGGTGCCTCAGCCCCAGAAGAATCCAAACCCAGGGCTGAATCAGCTCAGACATGCAGCTCATTTGAATGGGATTTGTCTTGCAGAGCAGAGTGTTTTTTAAAACACACAGTTCAGCAGTTGCTGTAAAAAACACGTGATTAAAATGGAGCAGTTTAGCTCCCCAAGTGACCACGAGGTCACTCGTAGGGATGGGACGGGGAAGTGCAAACTGCCTTTGAAAAGGAAACCACGCAGAGACACCCCAACCTAGGATTACCCCAGGGAAAGCTGAGGTCCGATCTCCACAAGGTCAGAGAGAGAAAAAGATTGCTGCCATTACCATAAATTACACCCGGCAGTATTTACCCCACWGAGGAGCTTTGCTCTTAGCAATGTGTCACAAAGGTGTCAGGAACGATAACAGCAAAACCCCCAACAACCTGCCAGCCCTGGCTGCTGCACGGCGAAGGCTCGGGACTGTATTTATTCAGCGTGGCCCTTGTTACAGCACCAGCTAACTCCTTCCTCAGGAAACAGGCCAGTTCTGCAAGGGAAGGGCTGTAATTCAGTCCAATAGGAAACAATATTAACTTCAATTGGAAACAGCGATTACTGAAAAAGGAGAAACTTGTTGGCTTGTTACCACGATCGTTCTTCGCAACGTGCTCAGAACTTTTCATCCACAGAGTGACTGCTTTTTAGCTGTATTAGTTACAGGAGCACTGTGCTGGTATCAGGATACTGTCCTTAAGGATCTATGCCTAGGAAAAACGGAGAGAGGCTGGCAAACCTGCAAGAGTCGAGCAGAGGGATGTAGACTCTCAGTCAGTGCTTGTACTATTTCAACAGGCACTSTCTGGAAGGTGGAAAAAGAAGCCAGAAGACCTTGCCTTACTCATTCCTCTGTTTCTATAATGCTCTAACAGTTTTGTTAGGTTTCCCCGGATTATTTTCCCTTCATTTTAATGCAGTCTTCTCATCACGAACAGCAAATAACAAACAACACACAGGTACTGGAGATTCCYGTGTGCACCAGCCCCGGGAGTCCAGGCAGCTGAGTTGCCAGGCTCTCATCTTCTTGCACCTTCTTTTTTATCTGAACAGATGGAAACTCAAGGGGAGAAGCCAAGAACTTAATGTAGTTACAGTAATTACTGGGGCTGTAATTGCAGGGTGGTAACACACACACACACACACACACACACACACACACAGAGTGGCTGTCCCTTCTTCACTGCTAAACCAGCCAGCCAGATGATCATCCCTCCACTTCTCAAACATTTTGACAAACAGGGACTTTCACCAGAAGTGGCTTAGGTCAGAGACAGCCTTTCCGGGGATTTCCACCCAGCACTGGGGTAAAACCACCCTAAGAGCAGAAAACAGTGGTTTTCAAACAAATGTTTTGTACCTGACAGGACCAAGACTGTCAAACACCTCACAGTTCTCCAGGTAGGTGGTGAGGATCAATCACTGCCTGCTGAAGAACCAGTTCCAGGGGACAAGGTATTGATTCCTATCGAGCGGGAAATTACCAAGTGGAGAGATGTAAAACAACCTTGAGGACAAACACTGTAATTAAAACCACAGAAGCACAGGACAGCTGGGGTTGRAAGGCACTTTTGGACATCATTCAGTGTAAAGTCCCTGCTCAAAGCCAAGGTCAGCTGGAGCAGATTGCCCAGGACTACACGAAATGGGTGATTTTTYCAGGTGTCCTGTCCCACCTGTATCAGTGACATTTGAGACTTCTCACACCATGAAAGTCACAGCAAGGTCTCAAGACAGCCCAAAAACCTGACATATTCCCCCTGTCTCTTTACTCTCCACACAGCCTGCTCCGTGCTGCTGCATTTCACACGCGCTGAGACTCTCCACCTCGCCATTTTGCAGAGAATTTAAATAAGCTGTGTTTGTACCACGCCCTTGCTCCAAAACAGAAAGATCAGAAGACGCAGGCGCCCCTTTGGAAACACTACAATAACACTACAAATTGCTTACAGCCAGCAATGTGGAAGAAAGGCTGGTCTGTCCCAGGTGTGAGATATGCAGAGTTAAAAAAAAAAAAAAAAAAAAAAAAATTGAGCAGTGTTTGTTTATACAAACAACATAAAAGAGAGCGGGGAAAATATCTAATTCAGAGTGGAGCGCGTTGCCAGCTTCAGCAAGTTACACTTGGATGGATTCGATCCTCAGGGTTTGCAATTAATTCCCTTCACCACTGCCAAGGTCATCTCTCACATTCCAGTTCTGCAATCTTTGAACTATACAGAAATGAACAACTCAAAAGATTACGAGACGTAAAAATACCTCAATAGGTGATGCCAGGCACAGGCAGGAATATTCCAGGAACGGAAGCATAACTGGTGTCTGTCACCTACTCACTTTAGACAGGCTTGTTTTAATTCTCTTCCCTTTAATATTCCATAAACACTTCATCTCGGGTTTCTCTTCAGCCTTTCAGTTAAAATACCAGGAGCACATATGCAGGAGATTCATTGCATGGGCCCTGACTCTGTCAAAACGTCATTTTTTTGTCATTTTGACCYCGAAGTTACTGCTGAATATGTGCTGAGATGTCCCATAAACAGCAGGAAGGTGAAAGCTGCTCATCATAAACGTGCTAAGCCAGTGACTCCTCTTTTTAAAATGATACATGTTCCCGGATCTTGAAATCGTGGAATATATTCAGTGTATTGAACTRCTTAATATGGGCTCAGCAAATAAATGATCCAGCCTGAGGCCAGGAACAGCACTGCCAATGAACAGTTAATTTCAGTCAATAGGTACATGTGGGATTGCAGCTTATGGGCCTCTGAAATAGGGCTGTTCATGGCATCCTCCTTGTGAATGAGTATCTCAAAATCACAATTAAGTCTGACATTAACTGGTCAAAGTGTGAAAAATGCATGGCAACAGCTTCTCTCCTTGTGTCGGTGGAGAAAGTTGATCTTATCTGTTTATAACCTTCTTATTCTTCTAATAAATCTACCAGACTAAGCTTTCACCAACAGCAAATAGCTTTTTTTTTTCCTCCTTTAAAAAAAAGGGGGGGCACATTTCTATATCCCCTCTGCACAAGCRATGCCCTAATGGCACAGTTCAATGTAAGGCTTCCTTCTCTCTCCCTGTATTTAATCAGTATATTTATACCAAAATAGCTCTGGGGGGAAAAAAAAATAAAATCAATGGACTGTGGCATGGGGATGGGACTGCAATATCTGGACACATCTTTCTGTTGACTCCAAGGATCCTCTGAGAGGATTTAAGCCCTGTTAAATTCTGTATGATCACAGCATTTTGCTGTCTCAAGGCACATAAGTGGAGCAGGGTCTACTTTTATTATTCCTGTACACCTATTTTTGAGCGCTGAGGCAGCTGCAGACAGAATGGAAAGATATTCAGACTTCTCAGACAAGTGACCCCAGAACCTGTTTTACTGCAGACCTTTTTCAAAGGCGCAGCTCACTGAACTAAGTGTATCAAGTTCTGCTCCTGATACTGCATGGAAACAATAGGGCATGGCTGTAAAATAGAAGAATTCAGACATAAATATATTAAATTGGAATTAGGAAAGACTAGGCCACAGATAAATCTAAAAGACAGGCAATGATGTAGCTATTACACTTAATAAAATTCCATAAACTTGCAGTTAAAAGGAGTAGAGGGGGAAAAAAGCCTCATGACAGATCAGGGAGAGTCTGGAAAGATCCATCTGGAGAAGAGATTTGTCCCGAAAAGCCTTAAACAGCTCTGAAAGCAGGGATCCCTCTCAGTGAYGTTGAGGATGCAGCTCAAGCAAACACAGGTCTCAGAGGCAGGCTCTGCAGGTTATTCCTGATTTTCCTTCTTTTCCTGCCAGTTGGATGCCCATGCTGTGCCAAGCAAGACTTTTTGGAGACAATTCACATTAATAACTGGGATATTAAGCACTCTCTTTAATGTGAATTGGTATCTTTGCATTCATGTGATCCATGTGACCAAATCACTCCTGTCCCGAGCAATTCCAGAAGGAACTTTCAGTTGTACCAGGCGTTTTCTGATCCCAGGGAAAGAACCCGGCGAACCGTGAGGGAAAGGAGCTGCAGGMTCTAATTATTCCTAACGATGCACCTAGAAATCATCAAGTGAAAAGGCACTGAGCAAGAGCAAAGTCATGCTTTTCCAAAACATGAAATTTAGGAAATGGGATGAGACCACTGGATGGTCGCTGGGGATTCAGAAACAGCCATGGCACAATGGGCTCTTTATTTGCATTGCCCACTGCAAATCAATCAATCAATCAATCAATCCATCCATCCTGCTTGGGCAGGATTTTGACACTGTATCAGGAAGAATTAATTTGGACCCAACTCTGGTTTCTGTTCCAGCCAAAGTAAGTTTAGATTATACACAAGACAAAAAATATCAAGTTCAGCCAATGATGATTTAAATCAACAGCTTGGATGTTGGAGAAACAGAGCATTTGAGCAAATGGCACTGAAAAATAGCATGAAAGGGCTACAATCTTTTCTCCTGTAGCACTGATACATCTTCCTTCAGAATCAGATKTGCTTTTCACCCTCTCCCAACAAATAATGTCTCAGAGCAGGCATTGCTGGAAATACTCCACAGAGAGGAAAGCCAAGCAGGCAGCTCAGCTCCTTCCTCCTCTTGCCCAGCTAACGTGGCACARAGAGTCCTTTTTTCCTGCTTGACCCTCCTGAAAAATATGGCTTGCATGTTTATCCATGGGCTCTGGATCTTGGGAGGTAACAGATGTAACGGGAAAGCTCCGGTTAGAAGCAGGAAAAAATGCAGGTCACTTTGGAGCCTTGTAGGTGAGAGCAGCCACTGAGCTGCAAGCAGGATGAGCAGCAGCCTTCCCGAAGGATTTTCTGGGACGAGGGAGAAGCTGAGTGAGCCCAGGTTTGTTTACAAAACAGACTTCTCCGGAGAAGCAGCAAATCTGGAGGCTGCACGTGGCAAGYGTTCTCTTTTCTTACGAGGTGGCCCCTGTGTGACTGCAGTTGSCTTCTTGCAGTTTTCCAGCCGAAGAGCTGTGAATTTCCATCACACCGGCAAGCCCCAAAATTTCGCCGTTGGCAGCTGACAAATCCTCCACCAGCTCTGGAATTTCCCCGGTGTTTTGCTGGATTTTCACTCACAGGCTCAGATGGGCACAGTCTGTGGGCTTCTGCTGATGTGAATCGTTTTCTGCTCACTGATGTTTGGAATAAAATAATGCACCAGCAAACTCAGACAACATGCAGAACTTGGCACGGCTGCAACGTGGACAGCTTGGAAAGGCCTGACATGGCTGGATCCACAGGCACTGATGGACAAGCCTGGAATTAGCTACAGAATGTTCTGCAGGCCAACAGCACCAACAATAGACAACAATTCAGAGGTTTTTAATAGGAAAGGGGAGGAAGCTCAACCTACCCAAACTCACAGATAATCAGCTGTACAAGCAAGCAGGATGCAACTTTTTTGCCTGTTCTGAGGTATTAGATCATGCTGACTTTCCTACAATAAATGCTGTAGGCACATGACAACCAAAAAGAGACAGGATGAGGGCAGTCCGTGGTGTCTATTCCCAGKTTTTAGGCTGGACCACTATCCTGGCCAAGTAATTAACCCAGGGCAGACCAGTCCATTCAGCTGTAAAATGAGACTAAATATTGACCTGGATTTGGACTCTCTGGGAGCTGAGAAATACTCCCCAAGATAAGCATCACCGCGAGAGCATTCCTGCCTTGACACACCATTAAAAATAAAACAAAAGCTTTATGTCCCRCTTGGGGAAAAGTGAAAAAGGAGAAAGAAACTTCGTTTACCTTTGAACGGCTCTTCTCAAGTCACAGGATCCCAAACAATSCCGGCAAACATGCTCTGGGACATGAGCTCACGCTGCAAGAGTGCTCCCAAGCCCAGCCAGCCTGACATAAGCAATGGGAGAAATCCCAGAGCAGGAGCAGAGCAGGGAGAGCAGGAGTGCCACGTGTCTGCTCGCCCTTCGTGGTCCAAAAACACATTGTCTGACCCCTGACACAACGCAGGCTGGGATCTCAGAGAAAATAAAAATATCTTATTGCCCAGCAGAGGCTTTATTTGCAGCAGCAGCACAGAGCTCTGCTGACACTGAAAAGCTCTGAGCCTCCAGGCACTCAGGTGTATCCTCACTGAGCTCATGCTCACCTCAGGGTCTGACTCCTGTGCCAAAAATATTACACAAGTGGCACTCTGTGTCTGCAAAATGCTTCCTCAGGTGTCCTATTTGACCCCAAAGAGCAGATGGTTTATTGTCTGTGCAGCAGACAAGGTCATTCCGGGGTTCTAAGTGGGCCATGGCTTGGTCTCACAGCAAACAGCTGCATTCACTTTGGAAATGTTTAATGTTTTGCTTAAGGCACCTGAGTGCTTCCCATTTAATTCTCCCTCCTCTCCTCCTCCTGCTTCAGCGCCTTCACCTGAAGGTACCAGAACCAAACATCACCAACCCACAAACTTTGCAGAGTTTCAGCCTATTGGTATCCCAAACCATTCATATACTCCAGAGAGTTCTAGGGATGACTCCATCCACCCCACTGCTGCAGGACTCTCCAGTTTCCTCACCTCAGGTCTTTTGCCAAGGTGTTTAGCATGGATAAAACCCCACTTGTGTGGGTTTAAACTGGCTCTGTTCACCRGGGTGCCTCAAACCTGCGAGTGTGTCTGTTTTCATTCCTCCTGCAGTTTGCTGCAGGCTAAGTTCAAGTTCAGAAGCTCAGCCAGGCTTTTAAAAGCCCTTGATGGCACGTGACAGCCTCCATTAGGCAYGGTTTCAGGACTGAATCCTAGGCTTGCCTTCATGCTCAAGTGAAGACCTTCCAGACCCTACACCGTTATGATTTTCACAGCACTTTGCATCGCAGTGTGGCACACGGAGAGCCAAGATGAACAGCAGATCGTCAGGCCTGTAGATGAACAACTGCAGTTCCTTCCACTTAATCAGTGTGGCTCAYGGATCTTCCCAAAAATATCCAGGTTTTGCCTAGTCTGCAGCTGTAACAGCCATCCCTCTCTTTGCTCAGTTTCAGRTCCACAGATTTATAGATTTAGGCAGGAGCACAGGGACTGAACATAAGCAGAACAGGTCAGCGTTATCGTCCTTGCTTGCGGCCGAGATTTTTCCAGCAGAAAGCAAACTGGGACTGCAGTGCACGGACCAAGCATATTCCAGAAAGTGAGCRCAAACACACAAAAGAGCGATGCCGAGTTTGCAGCTGATTTAGCACAGCCCAGGGAAGCATAAAAGAACTGGGCTTGCACAGCCTTGCCAAGCCACATYAGGTGAATCAGTGCCCTCATCTCTCACGCCACGAGCGCGGCGTCTCGCACGCAGCCTCGGCTGTCCCTGCTCCTCAGCCAGGACGGAGCAAAACCACCTCCCCTGCAAAGTGCTGCCAGCAGAATTTATCCCCCTGGCTCTGCTAAACAACGTGCCCAGAGCTCAGGACAGCAGGACGCAGACAAGCACATCCCAGAGCAAACGAAAGGTGAGGTTGGATGGTCAGCACGAATTTCATTTCCAGGTTCCATAAATTTTTCAAAGCCAGCCCTTTAAGCGCTCAGGTTCTGTTTGCTTTTTCTTTTTAAACGTCAGTTTTTGCTCCATTTTAATACATCCCCTTTAATTTCCTTTACAGCCAAGTACTGGTCAGAGAAAAATGGCAGAAATTTCCCTTACCCCAGCTGTTGTAGGCTCTAGTGCGGATTTCAAAACAGAATAGAGCTGCAGCCTGCATTCCAAAAAAACTCCGGTGAACCATGTGAAGAGCATTGTTTGGGAGCAATTGGAGAGATAACTGCTCTCCTGATTTAACTCATTTATTATCCCCAGTGTACAAAACAAGTAGCTGCAGCAACATCATCACACTGGGAGCGCTGAAAAGAACACAAAATAGAAAGCCTAATCTACATTTCTGATATGAGCTGTTCAGCAGCCTCAGCTGTACCACTGTGGGAACCAGGGGCACAACTTTACACAATCTGGCCTCACGAAAAATCTTTTTTTTTTTTTTGCACAGTGTGCAAACATGCAGTGCAAAATGAACAGCCTTGCAGTAGGGTAGGGCATTTGATTAAGGTCAGTGAGCCCAAAAACTGAGCTACCTGCAGGCTGAGTTGTGCAGCCATGCCTATTCCTATTTTATTCAGCTTAATTCCTCTTGATTCTTTGTATGTGTACATCAGTTCTGCTCTTTTTGAAAAGATTTCAGGGGAGAATCAAACATAGACAATCCTTTTTTTACTTCTGTAATTAATTATTTGTGTGTTAATTACGATTTCATACCAATTTTAGAAGCTGGGGCTGAGTACAGTAGAGCCCAAGGTGGGAAGAAGAAACCATGTTATTTACAAAGCTGCAGAGATGTTCTCCTTTCCCTGCTCACCTGTCCAACCAGCACTTTGCTTTTTTATTTTGTGAGCATGGCCTCAACACATCAATACACCRGGAAACTTCCCAACCACAGGCTGCTCTTGGAAAAAGCCAGGATAGAGCACTCCCTCAGCCTGATGTCCAGCAGGCTAAAGGACATCCGAAATGTAAGCTAGTATAAATAGTGGATAACCAGAAAACAGAATTTCCCATTTAAGACATCTGGAATAAACAGAAACTTGGATGTGCACTTGGAAGTGGGGAAACGAGTCTGGAGCGGCCTGGGTCTCCCTGCAGAACGCCAACTGGGGAGATCAGGAGCTGCCTGACCTGTCCAGGAACTCAGGTCTGAGGGCTCCTCAGCYCTCCTGTGCCACCAGCCCGTCAGGCAGACTGCCAAGGAGCTGGGCAGGAAGGAAACCAGGGAGGCTTCCAACAGAAAAAACATCCCGCTGGAAAAATTTCTGACCGCTCTAATAATGGGCCTACTTTCAGAGTCGGTTATGGAGCTGGCAGAAGGCAGGGAGACCCACTGCCTTCCCTGCTCGGTTCCTGGCTTCCTATATAAATTTCTTTCTACTCCAGACACACAGCACCAACCGAAGGAATCCTCAAGTAGGACGTCCGAAAATCCCTGGTGCCCTGCTTTTTCCCAGAACGATGACAATTGTTAATTGGCGCCATTCAGGAGGTAACTTTTTTTTTGGGGGGGGGTGGGGAAGGCCTTTCCTGCTTTAGGCAACCACATGTACTTTTGGCAAGGTCTCTAGACAAGCCCTGTTGGCAGCACGCAGCCTGTGCCTCGCTCGGAAAGACTGCACGAAAAAACAGCTCACTTTCCAGCTCCCATTCCAAGGCTTCGCGAATTTGGCAGGGCTGACAGCATGATCTGGCCTGGCTGCAGGAATAACTGATGCCTCCTCATAGGTAGCATCCCACAGAAACTGCCCTGGCAGCCCAACAAAAGGAGCCCTTTCAGCCCGCTCCGTCCCTACTCCCGGCGGACCGACCTACCGCTCATTGCTCAGCGTCATCCTCGGAGGGTCCAGGTTGGGATTCTCCATGGACTCCATCTGGGGACAGCGTAGGAAGTAGTAGAGGGTGTGGAGGGCGTCGGGGGACCAGGAGATGGGCTGCTGCTGCCGGGTTTGCCTCACGGGGCTCATGCCGGGGCGGACGGTGTTCAGGCACTGCATGTGGTGCATGGCTCGCGAGACCAGATCGCCTGCACGCACACAGAGGAAATACAAAATCATCTCTTTGCTGCTCACCCACAGACCTTTCAATCACACTTTCTCAACAAATCAAAGCTCTCACAGCTCAAGTTTGCTGCGTGCACAGAGTTTCCTCCACRAAGGCATAGAGTGTCCTGTCCCTCAGGCTGCCACCCTGCAGCGCTTGCTTTCAAAGACCAAGTTATCAGTTAGAAAACACGAAATGGAACACCAGCCTTTTGCCTGCCCACAAAAACTGCTGGTATCTTTGTAAAATGCCCTCTGCCCAGCCTGGGAGCAATGGTTTCCCAAGGCAAAGCCAGTAGCACCAATACACTTTACTCTCATTTTTGTCAGGAGGTTGCTCCCGTTTCTTTCAACTGGGTCATGCTGTTCTACCCCTGGTTCTGCCCAGGAACTTGAGACAAATCAGTGACATTATGTTCAAGACAGAAAACCCTTCTTTTAGGGATCTGCTGCTCCCATTCTCACTCTTAGCTGCAGGTTTCTCCAGAATGACAAGACCTGACTCTCTCACGAAAAAGCCAATCTTTATCATGCTGGCTGTCACAAGCTGTGCCAGAAATTTGTCCCTCAGCATCATAAGAAGCTCAGTCCAGGAGGTCTCTGGGCTTCTCAGTCCTCTTGGTCTTTGAACTGGAGCCAAGCTGCCTCTGTATCAGAGCAGGGCGGACCTGAGGAGGCCTGGAAGAAGGTGACCTGTATGACACAGTTGCACTCAGAATTTTAGGACTGCAGATTTTTAAAAAGTTCCCAGAGCAATGACCCCCCCCAAAGCTGGTCTTTTTGCAATAAACTTGMTTTAGGCACACCCTGTTTACCCTCCTTGTATTGTGGTGCATTACAAACCCTAAAAAGCTTTAAAAGCTTCATCTTTGAGTAGTGTGACTACCAACCAGTGAGCTGAGTTATTGCTACAGATTACTATACTTAGCTAGGATCTATTTTTTCCTTGGGAGAATCCTCTGCTGCTTTATGTTTAACAGTCCCCTCAAACTCTCACAGGAAACATGGCTCCATTGTGTCCAAAAGTTACAATACTGGGAAAGGATGGAACCGAAATAGTCRCCCCATCACAAAGCTGGTTCCTGGGAAAGCGCCCTGAGTTTGAGCAGTGCCACATATGCAGCAGYAACACTTCCCTCTGAAATTCTTAGCGAGTCATTATTTGTTCATTAATATCTAAAAGCAATGCACTGAATTTGCCAGCCAGAACCCCTGGGGCTCTACTGTTACACAGGAGAAACCCCCGCAAACCTACTGTATGTCTAAACACGACACTTTTAGTGGCTCAGACCAACGGAGCACTAAAAATCTCAGTTTGCAGTCTAAAGCCGTGCCACTCCTTTGTTGTGCAGCGCATTCAGCTTTAAGGACCCACTTCAGAATAATAAAAAAAAATCCTTCTAACAACTCTGCCTTTCCACTTCAGTAGCTCCAGGATCCGCACGTTTTACGAGAGCATCACGACTCCTCCAGCGCTGGTGCTAACACAGAAGTCTGCACAGTTTATAGCACAAATGCATCTGGAATTCGAATTTTCAGCTCAGAATAACGTTCCCTCTCCTTTGCACACTCACTCTATTTTTCTGGCAGTGTGCAGCAACATTTTTTTWAAAAAAAGCAGGCAACTGTATCAGGAGATCCATTCACTGGATGTACTGACCAAGTTGGCCGGGCAGGGACGGGGGAAGAGGGAGAGAGAGGAAGCTGTATTCAATCTCAGGCCCTTGCTACAAATGTTCTCTTGTGTTCCAGGATAAATAGAGGTGTGTTAAAGGAATTTGAAAACCTCAAATTAAGGCAGGTTGCAAAATAAATGGTGAAACCCACAAACTCCTTACCGGCCCTGGCATTCATTAGCATTCAGATGGTGCAGACCGAGAAAGTGATGCCAGCAGAAACGTTGCAAGGGAAAAGTAGACCAGGAAAACACAAATCATTTTTGTTTACTTTAAAGGGGCTTTGTGAGTACTCTAGGAATGGAACTTTTCATTTGGTCAGCTTAAAAAAAAAAAAAAAAAGAGGAGGTTGAACAAGTTTTTGTTACCAGAGCGCTCTCAGATTTTCTTTTTCCTCYGCTTTTTTGTTTTTTAAGTAACCAAAAAGCTTTTTCCTTGAATATCCTGGACATTTCCACTGCAGAAACGCTAACAAAGAGAACCCTCTTTGCCGTCTGAGGGAGGTTTGCCGCGCTCCACACACGCACAGGAGAGGCGTCTAGGAAAGGGCATCCAACTTTAGCTGGCAGTAGCATCACTACCAAAAAGAAAAAAAAAAAAAAAAAAAAAAAAAAAAAAAAAAAAAAAAAAAAAAAAAAAAAAAAAAAAAAAAGCCACATCTTACAATCTTACACCTCTCCAGGTGAATTAGATACAAAGCAGACTAATGAAACCAGCTCATTTTCATAAACAGCACCACGAGACAATTAAATCTTACCCAACATTAAACGCCGCTCACGCTGTCACAACAGCGGCAACGCTCCTGCTGCCCTCAGCGCTGCAGGGAGGGGCTCTCCTGCTCTGCTGGAAGAAACCCACGCTGGATTACACCCCAAACTCACTCAGTTCCGAGATGCTCCCGACGCACGTGGCCAGCAGGGACTGCTCCAGGGTCCGGAGTTCCAGCTGGGCGTAGGCATCGGCCCGGCCGTCGCTGCACACGGAGCCGTCGTGGTAGGGGCTGAAGTAGGCAGGGAGGGACAGCACACCTGGGGCAGAGCACACAACACACCTCTTACAACTGAACCCGCACGTGTGGGAAGGCAAATCCCTCTAGGAGGGACACGGAGCTCGCGCCTTTCGTCGGGAATTTCTGAGCAGTTCAAAGGAAAATCTAACAGCGCTGTAAACACCACTGGGACGGCCGGGAACAGGCAAACCAGGCTCCAGGGAGTCAGGCTGGATGTTCCTACAGCCTTTAAAAGCTGGAAACAAATTGCAGTCGAGATAAAACTACATGAAAAGCTTTGGTGAAGTCTCTGCTCGTGTTTATACAACAACTGGGCCGCGCGCACACGGCTCGCTGCTGAACAGCTGTATGCAGATGCCCAGATTGGAGGGCCTGATTTGGAGAGATGTGGAATATAGCCTGGAGCCCACCTCATCCCTGCAAACAAAACCAGGGGCTGTGCCAGCCCTTTGAACCTGCCAGGCAGTTTCAGGTGCTCAGACTGTGGTTTCTACGTGTGCAAACCTCTGGATGCGCCAAAGGACGCCCAGGAGTTTTGAGGTTGATTATATTTTCATCTCTGTAAATGACCCCTGTATGAGAGAGAGAGAGAGATTAGGAAGATAATTACATTGCACATGCATTTGCCACACACACACACACACACACACACACACACACTCCCTTCCATCTCCTCTCCTTGCACACATCAGTACAAATGCACTGGAACTGTGGAACAGAGAGAAGAAGGAATGTGACCTCCGGAGTGGATGTGAGGCAGGGACACAGGACAGGAGAGTGCCCTGCCTCCTCCAGTGGCACCCTGGGGTGGATCTGGTGCCACTGCATCCACAGGGCGGGTGGACTCCAAAAAGCCACCTGCAGTCACCCAGCCAGTGCTCCTGTGCCCTCACTACCGCCCCATTTTTAATTAAAATCCGCCCCGCAATTCCAGCGGCACCTCCTGGCCCAAATTCTCCATGATTCCAGACAAGGCCACTTACAGCAGCCACGACTGCCTGTGCTCTTAGCCTGCTGCATCCTGTATTTTTGCTTTTTAACTTTGATCCGTACCAATACAGTTCAGCTCGTTTCCTTCCACCTCCCGACCCCGGGGTCAGCCTCGGATGTGGAGATCCTTTACTCCTGTGGCAGTGACCTCCTGGCACATAGGTGCTGTGTATTGTTGTCCAACAAAACCCTGCAGCTCATTGTGCAGGACCCTTTGTTTCTTTGTCTTGGCGTTTTCTTTTGAGATTTTATGCCGGATTGATCTCTCCTACCCTTTTCACATCCTCTTCGCATCCTGCTTGGTGGCAAAGCCAAGGGCTGCATCAAAAACTTCCTGGACACGATGAGAATAAGGGAATGATTTATCCTGTTGTGCTTCTTCACTGTACATCACTGTTAGTTAATGGAGAACACTCTGCCAATGCCCTCTTAACCTGAATAATTAGGAAGTTGAGGCTTTAAGAGCTACCAGAAGCCATGCATGCAAACTAGGAGAGCTTTGCTTTAAATACACTACGCAGAGCCTAAGCCACTTCCTTTTCCATGCCAGAGCTATGAAAGGATGTTTTAAAGACATATGGATTGAATTTATGGCAGAGGGAGAATGAAAACAGCCTGATTTGTCAAAACTTTCAAATAGAGGCACATAATTCTACAGAGGCGAAAACAGAAACTGGCAGCTCCACTGCCGGGCCCGGCAGAGGGGAAAAAAAATGGGGCACATTTTCTCTGCCAGCCTTCAGTTGGTTCTGTTTTCTAACAAGGAATTAAAAATAAAGATTTGCAGAACGATTTGGCTCGCAAAGGCAACAACATTCCCTCGGTTTTTCGGTTCACAGTCTGCCAGGTGGTGCGAGGCAACAGGGAGGATTTATTCACCTTGGGAAAAATGACTCACACAAGATAGCTGTGGACGAGATTTATGGTGTCATCTCCCTTGGTACAGCTGAGGAGCATCCTCTACATATCAGAGAGGAATAAGGAAGTTATCAAGACTTTGGCCATGGACCAAAGCCCAGTAATGCCACTGGGGATTTTCCGTGGGATCGGAGATGGGGATGAATCAGGCCCTTATGACATAAGGATTCAAAGGCTCTCCACGTCTGGCAGGTCTCCATAGGTATGAGCAGGCCTGGGAATGAGGACACATCTCCCAACACTGATTTTGAGACAGTGGGAAGTGAAGTAGAAATGCACCCCACAACTATCGTATCTTGCAGCACCCTAATCAGGACGTCCTCTCTGACCTGCTTCCAGTAACTCCATGGAGTTGGAAAAGCATCATCTTTGCTCCTCAGATCAGAAAATTCAGGCACAAGGACATCTGCAGTCAAGCTTTGCCCAATGGGGTTATAATTAGGAACAGGGCTTAATCTTTAATACCAATTAAAAAAACTTCGTTTGATATCAGACAACCGCCTTGTGCTGACTATTTGTATTCCAAACAGAGGTTCTTGCTCTCCTGCCTCCCAAATCGAGGAATTTTCAGTCAAAAAGTGTTACAATGGTATAAGCCACAGGGGCAGTTTCTGCCTGGCATTCTCATTCCCGCTTTTTTGTATTAGTGGCAACACTGGTTTTAATCATGAGCAGCAAGGTAAGTAAAACTGCACTTGAAATAAATCAGTCCACGTCAAAACAGTCTCTGTTTGAAACCACCTTTACTTCCTGACTTTCCAAAGCGCGCTTTCCCCACAAAACAACAATGTGAAACAGCACATAATTACCGTGCAGGAACCAACCATTTTTTTTAAAATTAAGATTTCAAGTATGGGATCCAAGCCCAGGTCGGGTCAGGGAGAGACTGTGCATTTGAGCGCGGCTTAGCTCAAACCTCAGGAGCAGGAGGGGCTCAGAAGTCACCTCTGGAATGGAGTGATTCTCGATGAAGGCACGGCTGGCTAACAGTTTGTTTCTGATATTTCCACAGCCTTTGAAACAGCAGCTGGAAATAAAGCCATATTTATTCTACCTCAGTTAAATATGAAACCTGTTCACGAGCACTTGCTGCCAACGCTCTTAAAAGGCAGTCACGACTGGGTGAGTTCCAGTTAAGCAGTTCCTTAAACTCAAATTATTCTGCTTGCCTAAAGAGTTTGAAATAGTTGTCTGTAATTCGATGCTTTTTAATAGCAACTGGAAATGTTTCCAGCCTGAGCAAGATCCAGGGAAAAGTCTGTTCACACTCCTGGACATCTTTCTGCTTTAAGAGGTGCAGCAGTTCTGCGGAGAGCTTTGGCTGTAACGTGAGGGCTCCCACGAGCAGGGCTGGGCAAAGCTCTTGTGTGGTTTCCAGCACGTGCTGGAACACCTCTGCTCTGGAGGCAGGCTGGGAGAGCTGGGAATGTCCAGACTGGAGAAGGGAAGGCTCCCAGGAGAACTTGGAGCCCCTTCCAGTGCCTAAAGGGGCTCCAAGAGAGCTGGAGACGGACTTGGGACAAGAACCTGGAGTGACAGGACAAGGGGGAATGGCTTCCCACTGACAGAGGGCAGGGTTACATGGGATATTGGGAGGGAATTTTCTACTATAASGGTGGTGAGGCCCTGGTACAGGTTTCCCAGAGGAGCCATGGCTGCCCCAGCCCTGGAAGTGTCCAAGGCCAGGCTGGACGGGGCTTGGAGCAACCTGGTCTAGTGGAAGGTGTCCCTGCCCATGGAAGGGGGATTGGAACTAAATGATCTTTAAAAATCCCTTCCAAGCCAAACCATTCTGTGATTCTATGATTCCCCAAGCCGGCCAGTCGATCCAGTTCCTCAAACAGGATGATTCCTGTAAGGAACCTCGGGTCCATCTCCRAATGTCCTCATAGATTCAGAGGCCGACATCAAGTTCTGCTCTTTGGATCTCAAGATACAAGCAAATGCAGACTTCTCCCCGAATTTTAATCTAAGATTGGAATGCTTGACTTTCCAACTACCCACGGTACCTTCACATTTCACACCATTTGCACGCTACGTTCACGCCAAAGGGGCTTGCCATCATTTTTACCTTGTTGTAATGATTTTTCCCTGGGCTTTCTCCAATCTGGATCCTTGATGCTGGCACACAACTTCCTAGAGATTAACTCATCAGCCATTTGACGGCTTTCAAACACTTATGTGATGTCTAGAGGTTAAGATGGGGCCACTCACAAGTGGCGAAGGGCCAAGGAGACTTGGCTGGAAAGCACTCGAATTCTGCTGTCTGGGATTCCTCACGGAAATTGCCCAGGGTCCTGATTCCCTTATTTCAGAAATGCACTGGCTCTATTCATGACAGATCAGGCAAAGAATCAGGAATATAATTAGGACAGGGATATGCACCAGAAACCACTGACACAGAAAAAGTGCTTTTTAAAAAAATAAACCTAGCGAAGTGTATGGGACAACACAATGTGTTATTTATACCTAAACACTTCCACAAAACGGATCRGAACAGTCGGAAAAAAAGGACCTATTTGGCCAAACCAATCAGAAAGCCCTCGGAAAACTGAATATCTTTTTTATACATTATAAATTGCTTCTAAAAGCCCCACAYGTGAAACCAGGAGTGCTGTGAGTATGCTTGAAAAACGCATTAGGAAACCCAAGTAAGAATCACTGGCCTTGGTCTCCAGCACCAGGCTACTTTTGCAATGTTTGGCTCGGGATAAATTCCACAAGAAACATTCCAGGGGGTGAGAACGAYGGCTGATCCCACCGAACCGAGATGGGATTTGGAAGGCCGGAATTTTGAAGGCGGATGGTGCTGACCTGACTACGCCGGAGCTGCCAAATCCCACCGATTCCAAGGGAGCCGSTGGAAACCTCGGCCAACTGCAACCGCGGTTCCCACGCTGGAATGCGGCCACGACATCAGGATGGCTGTCACCTTGCACAAAGTCCTGCAATTCCTCATGGCAAGGAGCACTGAAGGCTCTCCTTGTTTTTTGTTCCCCCTTCTCCCACGCAACACAATGCCCTGCAGTTCSCTCTTGCCAATCAGTTCCCAGTGCGGAGCACCAGCGGGAACTGATGCCAATTCCTGGAGCTCCGTTTTCTCCTTGCTGACCTACCGCTGCTAGGGAAAAGCTCAGCCCTTCTCTATTTTACGAAACGAGATGGGGATCATTTTGACAGAACATAAGCAAACCCCTCCGAAAAACAGCCACCAAAGCGTTCCTGATGGAACTCGCTCAAACCTAAACACATCAGGCTCCATAATCAACTGCAGCCATGCCACGGATTGTGAGAAAGGCTTGTGATCAGGGAACAATGCACCTAATTGCTCACATATAGGAAAGGAGTGTGGCTGCTGCTATAAGGCAGGCAGGCATCTCTCCCAGTTTGTCTCCGTCAGCAGCGAGAAAAATCAAACACAGTTTGTTGTATCTGCATCCACATTAAACAGTAATTCTGTAATTGGAAACAGGAGGAGAAGCAGGGGAGGGGAGGAGCTTCAAGCAGGAGAGAGATTTTTAAATCTTCRGCAAGTGCTACACTGGGTCTCTCCACTGGAAAAGCTGATGTCCTAAGGGGACACTTCTGGACACATCRGAGTCACACAGCCCTCGGTCTCACGGCTCGAAGAGACAATATCCTCTTCAAATTACCAAAATACAGTTTTCCTGCACTTCAGGAATGTTATTAGAGATGTGCTGCCTTAAAGCTCACCRTCCTGTAGCTCAGTATCAACGGGCATTGCTCAACTGAAGTACCAAAACACCCCAAAACAGACTTAYAAAGCACTCTCAAAATCCACCACCCCTTTTCTTCTGGGGTGCAGGTCACTGCAACAACTGGAAGTCCAAAAAGTGGGGAAAGCAGTGGAGCTCACAGGAACTCGGCCAGAGAAAGGGCAGGACCCTATACACAGTCAGTACAAATGCCTCCTTACTCCTAAGAAACTCACCGTGCCCTGTCTTCGTCCCACACATTTTGCCTCAATTTTCCTATGAAAATGGTGGAACTGGGCTGGAAGTCGGAAGGGAGAAGGTAGGAAGTATGCGCATTCCATTTGAATCCAGCTGTGACAGATGGGATTGCAAATGACTATAAATGYAGGAGAAAGGCCTTGGTTTAGTACCGAGGCAGTGTTCACTGAGTCATTAATCCCGCTTCCATATCCCTGTGGTCTTCTGGACAACCACTAACCTGGCCCGGCCCCAAGCACTTAATTGAACGTAAGCACAAGGGAACGTATCCTGGGCTTGCRTTGTAAGGACTGCCAAAAAAACACAGCCCAAGGACCGTCCTCGTTCCCAGTTCCTAGAGGGAGAAACGCGGACAAAAGGAAGAGSAGCTCGTGCGTCGGAACCGGCGCTTGGCAGAGCCCAAATCTCCCGGTTCRAATTCCCAGCGTGAAACTGGCCAGCACGGAGCCATTGCTCCCACAGCCTGGATCCAGAGACGGGAAACGAACGGAGTAACAAGGCGGCTTTTAAAGCCTAGGTTTGTAGAACTGTGCTTCCTATTTCATACGTCCCAATAAAAGGCCTTTGGGGATGTAATCTGTAAATATAAACTGTAAACGCTTCCTACTATTATTACTTCCTACAACTGCTTCTGAAGAGGAACTGTGCGTGCTCTTATGTCAACAAGTACATCCCTAAAACTGGGCTGGATCCTTCGGAATTTCGCACACGTGGTTTTCCAGGCACTGGATCTTCTACACAGGGTCCAASGGCAGGCAGAGACCCACGCTACACTGTAACAGCAGTACTAAACAAAYCCACCAATTATCAATAAAACTATGCTTCCAGGACTCTTATTTTCAGGATCCAAAAGAAAACCCCATAGTGGATTATAAATACCAACGAYAAAACAAAGTTTTATGAGTGGTATAAATAGATTAGGAACGCTGTGAAAGAAACACAAAACCTGAATCCTCTGCCAAAAAATGACTGTGGTCCAACAGGAGGAAGACTTGGAATTCACCACTTGTGTAAAACCCTGACCAGTTTGCTTAACCTCAGTGTCCCAGTTTGCTTATCTGGAAAATGGGGATATTGCTTCATTCCCGGTAAGGGTGGTGTGATAGCAGCAGCGTTCTTGCTTCATTTCTCATCCTCATCTTACTCCTTCATGCTGCTCCACGTTTCAGCAGTGTTCCCAATACCCACACGTGTCAATAGCACATTTTTTGCCCCTTACCAACAGCCCAGCTTTCATTTACAAGGCCTTTTTTACCTTCAACAAAGCTCCCCAAGACGCAGCTACTTCTGAGATGAAAGGACAGATATTGTGACAATATATAATTGCACCTCAGTGGAGCTTATGATACCAGAAGAGAAGCTTTACCCAACTGAGAGGGTTAAGGAAAGCAAAATTATTTCAGCCCCGTAGAGATTTGGATGTGGATACAATATTGGACAGTTATGCCGACAAACAGAGCAGAAATACCATGAGAAATTACGAAGAACAAACAAGATATATATAAGAAAGCTAAAAAAAAATAAGCTTCACTTTTTAAAGAGGGAGAGAGGTACAGGTAAGCAGTGGCAACTCCAGAAACAGTCTTTTAGTGGCATTGCTGTGGGGATTAGAAAGCTTAGGAAGAAGAGAGTTCTTTCTGCATTCCCTTGGAATTCTTTCAAAGTCTCCAATTTAGGTGCTTTTACAGTAACCAGTGGGACTGCAGCAACTGCAGGCACCAGCTAGAGCCCTCATAGCCCCTACAATACCCTCTTCTAATCCATTCCTTATTGTTCACTGTCCTTCCTGTAATCTGGCCTTTGAATCATGCCCAGTTCCCCAGATGTGCTCTGAGTAAGCTCTTTGTACATCCCATAATGACCTCTCTTTACTTGCCTTCAATTCTTCTATTTATACATCCCATGATCTGTAYGCTTGCCAAACAAAGAGGATGGTAAATTTATATCCTCTGTCACTCCCAGTTCCTTTTCTTAGGGAACCTCAAGATGGAGAATCTGACCAGRGCAGGACTCCAGAATAATCCAGTGCAATCCCTTCTAAATTATTCCAGAGCAATTTTTCTGGAAGAACTGACCTCTTCCTGGCAGCTTCTTTATACAGGTGAGCCCTGGGCCTGATAAAATCTACCCTCCTTAGCCTCTCCTGGCTGTTAAACTTGCCATTAAAACAAAATTTTAGAAACCATGGCCACTTTAATAATAAACACCAAGACTGCAATTACATCAGTTAACAACTGAAAATATCAGAGTGTCGCAAGAGCTGATTATTCTCGGCTTATTTAAAAAAAAAAAAAAGAAGAAGAAATAGGAACTTAGCAGTAACCAACCTACTGCTCCTAAAGGAATTTTTTAGATGAGTCAGGGATTGCTTCCATTCAGTGTCAGCAGCACCAGCTTGGGTTTTGTCGGGGTGAAATACGCATCCGCCACTCAACATGAAATTGAAATTTTATCTCAGTGCAACCGGGATGAGCACATTCACACCCTGCCTTGCAGACAAAAAACTCTTCAGCTTTTGACTCACCGGCCAGACAACACAAAACTTGGGGCGGGCGCACCCTGAGCAGTCCACAAAAAAAAAAAAAAAATAAAAAGAAGAGACAGCACCATTGTAGATTTGATACCTACGGCTTAATCTTCAATATTATCGCAGCGCAGTCGATTGCTCACAGCAGCATTTAGGCGCATGAGTAACTCGTGAATCACAAGCGCTGTCATTTTTGCCCCGGCTCTTGCCCGGAGCCCAGTATCAGCTTCCAGCTTTTTGGGACAAGACAAAACACAAAAGCTCCAGCCTACAGATAATAACAGCGTTTGTGTTCGACAAGCGCCACTGGGCAGGGCTTGCTCTCGAGGAGTATTTCGATAGCACTGAGGACCAGCAGCAGTTCTAGCCCAGGACAGGAGCGATCCCTCTTTCCATTGTCGTTTCCTCAAACAAACACTCGGAAGCCTCTGGCAGTCTTCCCCCCCCCCCTCAATACAGTACATCAGCCGCTTACTAATGACAGTATTTCGCAACTTTCTGCTTCCTCACATCAAAGCGTCCTGGAGATCTTGTCAACAATGACCAATTGTTTAGACACCCAGAAGCGGAGCTGAGGAATTCCACTTACTCAGTTTTACCCTTTATCTTCGCAACACTTTAAGCCCATTTCTCACATCGTGTGTGGTACTCGAGGACCATCTCATACCATCTCCATTCGCGCCTGGCTTCCTTCCATCGTGTCTTTCTCCGGCTTCAGCACCTATTTTACTCTCTGCCTCTGCATCTGAACTCATCTTTCTCGTCCCCCATCACCTCTTCATCGTCACCACACTCGCACTCGGGGTTCTGCCTTTTCAAGGCTCAACACCAGTTCCAAACAAGAGCGCATCCAAGACCTATTTTTGAACGCGCCCTTTAGGGGTAGCAGCGCTCTAAGAATTTGGCGATATTTGTAAAGCTGGCAGGGGGGAAAAAAAAAAAATAAAATAACAACTGTACTACAAGGCTCTGGCCTGTCTCTCTCACTGCACGAGTGCCAAACGCATTTCAAAGTCCCAGTCTCTCGGCTGTGGCCATTTATAGTTTGTATAAAAAAGCATAACTTGTACACTTCCATTAGAGCCCTAAATATAACTGCCCTGAGCGAGTATGCGCTGGTCAAACAGGACCTCTTTGAATTTCGTTTCCAAAAGAATGCTGCTGCCACTGGATTATTTATAGACAGTTACATGGAGATCTGAATGCTTGGTCGGGAAACCACTCCGATTAATGGATCTCCAGCATTGTTTTATAACTGAAGAAAACCTGGTCGCCTGTATTTTTATTTTAGAGCAGCAATTTTTTGTTTATTTTTTTTTTCATAAGCATAAAAAGCAGGAATTCTCAGGCTGGACGGCCACGGTTCTTTGAAAAATTTGGAAACGCTACCACACGTTTTGTTTTTTTTTTTTTTTAAACAGAGCATCTGCGTACGGGATGAAAATTAGAACCTCAATCTCGTATTTTGTCTTAAAAACAYACTTTGATGTCTTTATCACACCCGTGCACCGGATCCATAATGGCTTCAGCCATTCAGCCCGATTGATTTTGACAGCGTGCTGTTGTCTCAGGGCTTTCTTGCTCAGGAGTTTCCACTTACCCCATTTCGTRGCACGCAATTATTTTCCTGACACTTGGAACATCGTTATTTGTAGAGGTGAAACGAAGGAAAAAAAAAAAAAAATCATTTTTCATCATTTCAGGCGAAATGATGGGAAAACAGGGAAAACTGCCTCATGGCAGAAGCAAAAATGAAAAGATTTTTTAGAGCAAGATCCTTTAATTGGCAGCTGGAGAAACGCATTTTCTTTATTTTAATCAACAATCATAGCGTTACCTCTGTCTATAAGACTTCTGTACTCACTAAGGTATAAAACAAAATTCCTATTTTTTGTTTTGCTGGTTCTATGTTGCTCTACATTGTGATTTTCTCTCTGATGCAGCATCTCCACTGCTGGGAGGCAGAGATGCACGGCATGGAAGGACTCGAAAAGCAAAGGTCCATCCCACGTAGATAATCCCATYCCACAGAAGTAATCACTTTTTGGATCCAGCTGTTTGTATGCAACCACTATAACCCAGCAATATTAATAGCTTTGATTGCTGCCAAGCAAAAAAATGTCTTAGAAGACTTTTTAAATTTGTCATGGAATAAAGCAAGAGCCAGAACCATGGCAGAGGCAGATTTGGGGAGGCTCAACTATCTGAGAATACTTTTTTCTGTTCTTTTCGCCAAAGTATTGAAGTGACAGCTCGAATAAGAGACTGTTCTGTTAAAAAAGGACAAGCTGGTAAAGGCTAAAACTAGGCTGCCCTGCAGCTCCACTTCAGGGTGGGAACAAAGATTGGAATAGGAGATAGGAAACATCACTTGGATCCGAAAYAGAAACTTATTCGGAGTTCCAGTTTTACTTTAGACCTATCTTTTTCCCAAAAAGAACTACAACAGTAACAGGGAAGGGAAAGGAGCACACAAGAGACTCAGAGAGGCTGGGAATAGATACATGGAAGAAGGATGGTGGAAAAGGAACAGGGAAAAAAAAAAAAGCAAACCCAAACATTCCTTGATGGAAGAAATCAGTGAAATAATAGGAGAGCACTGGGAAACAGTCCAATGAGGAAGAGCCAATTCTGCACCTTTATATCTTGGAAATACTTTATTTTTCCAAAAAACTCTTGAGGAACGCGTAACACTCTCTATCCTTTAACCCCCAGCACCATTTGTCTGCCTTCCCCTCATCCCATCCCTCGAGAAGTGGCACAACAACCAAAGGGTGACTGAGCAGAGCTGGACGTGCCCTTGCTCAGCGCTGATGGAACCTGACACCCAACTGTAGCTGCGTGGGCAAAGCCACTCAGCTTCCAACGTACCTTCACGGGCTCATTCCAAGATCGCCATAACAAAATAAAAATAGAAATAAATCAAAATTTTAACGCTGTGCTTTGAAACCTGAAGCTACTTGGGTTCGTTTTGGTTTTTTTTTTTGCTGTTTTGACTATTCTTCAGGGCAGAATCATCATCAGACAAACAGAAAAACGCTACAGTCTCCTAATCACCTATTTTCAAGATGATCTTCACCTTCCTGCCCTGTTCTTACTAATAAATCACTGATTTACTGTTAGGGCCCTGCAGGCCTGACCACTGCTTCTTCATCTCAGTGGGAGCCAAATGATGATTGAGATGCCAATATATTAGGCTGGCCCAATTCAAAGCAGGGTAAGGAACAAAGCATTTGTGCACAGCGAAGATAAATGAATATAAATCAAGTGCTGAGCCATTTTCCGTGATGGATTAGCACCTTTCTTCGACCTAATAATGTCAAGGGGTCTCCATGCTGACAGGAACTAATGTGGAAATCCGTGCCGGGTGAAGCCAGGAGGAATCCTGATCTCCAGCTGCAGCGCTCCTCTGTTTGTGTTTCGCCCTCACTCAGGTGTGAGCAATCCATCTCCCCTTGAGAAATGTCACCACAGTGCCCACAGAGCTATCCGTGGAGGAGAAAAGATTTCTTCCACTCTTGAGTTCCTCCCTGTAATCCCATTTTTGCCAGCAAACCAGCAGGTCATAGATAGTAGCTAACCAAGGACTGGATGGAAAAGCTTTCTCAGTATGTCAGAGAATGCTCTGGGTKGGAAGGGGTCATCTCACTCCAACCCTCTCCATGGACACTTTCCTCTAGACCAGGTTGCTCCAAGCCCTGTCCARCCTGGCCTTGGACACTTCCAGGGATGGGGCAGCCACAGCTTCTCTGGGCAACCACCCTCACAGAGAACAATTTCTTCCCAATATCCAATCTACACCTGCTCTCTGGCAGTGGGAAGCCATTCCCCCTTGTCCTGTCACTCCAGGCCCTTGTCCAAAGTCTCTCTCCATCTTTTGTGTAGCTCCCTTCAGGTACTGGAAGCTGCAGTTAGGTCACCCCCAAGCCTTCTCTCTGGTGATGCTGCCAAAGTACAGAACTATGCAAAGCCAGAAAGCAAAAAGCAGATGTCTGGATCAAATCTGGCAACTGCAATTTTGCCAAAAACAGATGACAGGAAAAAAAAAAAAAATTAGTGTACACAGAGAAAACTTCAGTGGGAGTCGAGCCCAAACCTCTCAGTTCTGGCCGCRTGCAGTAGCTGGAGCTGTATTATACTATATTATATAGTGGTTAAAATCCATTGTGTCACTGACTGGTGGCAAAGCTGCAGGTTTTGAGAGCAGGAAATACATCAAAGTCCTGCAGCTCTTGTCTCCACCACTGGCATTTTCCAGATGCCAAAGTTATGCAGGACTTGTCCAAAACAAGAAGAGAGGGATATTTCTCCTGTGTCTGCAACGTGAGCCTGGACACTTGGGTAACTAAAAACAAGGGGTTTGTGCCTGGGCTGCTCTCCCAGCTCGCTCTGGAGCCGGGTGCAGACAGCCTGGGATGCTCAAATCCTCTCCCACAGGTGACTTGTTTAACCTGTTGGAGACTGAGTCACGTCTGACCCTCCCTGAGGAGCTGACCCGATGAASGATCATCGATAAAAAGTGCCTCAGGCAGGATTCCACCCTTGTGTCTCCACATCACACTGATAAGAGGCAGTATCTCAAAGAGACCCAGGGCATTAAAAATGAGCTGAAGGTGCTGTCATTACCACCTACATTGTTTCAAACTTCCACTGAACTGCATTCCAAGGTCAGGGAGCAGCCGTGCTCCTCTTTGTCCCAAACTTTGTGTTCCCGGCCTCTGCTTTTGTCAGAATTGGAATATTCTCTCCTCAGSAGGCTCAGCTTTGGCTACATCAATTCCTTGCCTCAGCTTAAGCACTGTATAAACGCATAGATGCAAGTGGAGGCATAAAAGGGGCAGTGGGGACACGTTTGGGGGCAGAAGAGGATGGGTGAGACYACAGCACCCCTAATTTAGTTCAGCTTAAACGCCACAAAATTCACACCGTGCCAATGCCACCACGTCTTGTAGAAAAACCAGAAACTGCTGAAATGCTGAAAAAAACCCATAAATTAAGTAGAACCCCTTAAATTTAATCTCTTCTGCTTTCAGAGAAAATAGCAGAAGACTTACTTTTAGAAGTAAGTTAGAAAACTTATCCGCAGTTTTGGCGTTCCGAAGCAAACGGGATTTGCCAAGTGCAAGAAGTTGTTTATAAGAAAAGAAACAGAGAACTGGAAATGGTTCCAGAAAATTTATTATGACCCACCTGACTGCAGCCAAAAATATTACATCAGCCTAGATGGCCTGAGAACTGGAACA
Source organism: Amblyornis subalaris (assembly GCA_018881555.1). Classification (NCBI taxonomy): domain Eukaryota; kingdom Metazoa; phylum Chordata; class Aves; order Passeriformes; family Ptilonorhynchidae; genus Amblyornis; species Amblyornis subalaris. The sequence goes on along the minus strand of JACAXG010000301.1, from coordinate 262,752 downwards.
ATATTGCTCTCAAATTAGCAAGTTCCTGGTACCACAGGCAGGGAGAAACGGTTTTGCAGGAGGTCTGGGTTCTCTCCCCAGCTCTGATGGGCAAATCTGCTTCTAAACTCACCCCCTGTAACCACAACCAAAGGATTCCTTCTCTTTACTCCTGAGGTTGCTTTTTTGGTTGGCTGATTTTGTTGGGAGTGAGGAAATGTCTTTAAAACATCTTAAGATGCTCAGGACAGTGAGCACCTCTTACTCACTTCCGGAATTTGCTGTTCTCAGCATGAATTTCCTTGGTTCCTGCTTTGAGAGGGATGAGTAGAAGGTAACTCCAGCCCAAAAGCCATAGAGCTGATGATTAGATTTAAGTCCAGCGCCAGCAAGCCAAGGAGTTGTGCGGTGCCACATTTAGAAAAGGAAAGCACAGCACATGCAAAGAGGTCAGCTGACGCTTAAGTAATTCAAAGATCATAATTAGAGAACACCTCTGCGATATTCAGACAATTTCACTCCAAAATAAAACCCAGCACTGAGTGGCTACCACATGACAGCTCATCTAACAAACCTCTTCCTCTCCCACTGCAATCAAAGCCTGAGTGTTCCCCACTGCAGCTGCAGGGTGATTTCCCTCATTTAGCACCACTGATAAATTACCTATTTTATGAGAGCCTAAGAAGCCAAGACCCATAAACTCTCTGACGGAGCTGGCATGACATCATTAATTCTGAAGCAGCCTTATGGATGCCTTTTATCTTGGAGCATCTCAAAGAACTTTCTTATACATTAAACAGGGTAGTTCATCAGCAGTGCTTCCTGGGAAGAGGGAACACAGCCACTGCTGGGTGAAAGGGAAGTGAAAACCAGTAGCTGCAGTTTGGGAAAACCTCCGAGTGTCCTTGGTGTTACTCACAGGTGCACTGACCTGCTAAATGTGCTGCAGCTCTGGGGAAATGCTGTGGAAGTACAAACTTCTGTTACACTACAGAAAAAGAAAAAAAACTCAACCAACTTCTGCAGTGGAGGAAAAGACAGTAGGAAATTCTCTGCCCTCTGTGCGAAATGTTTTGTTACCTCTTCATAAGGAAGATCTTTAGGCAAATGTAAAAGGGATTTTTTTTTTTTTTTTTTAAGACTTTTTCTCCCTTCTCTTCCTCTACCCTCACACTGGAGCATTTTGATGAAAAAAGGTCTGAAATGAGGTTCATCTTTTGAACATTCAGTTCTTACAATGGTGAATCCTCTGAAATAGCTCCAGCAACCTCCCATTAATCTCCCACCAGAGTTAACACTTTGGGGCAAAAATATATATCATCTTTAATCCTGTTGGGGAAAGTTCCAAGATACAACTCTGACCCAAAAGCATTTAGTGCCTGAGCTAAAGTTTTCAGTACATCATCCCAGGACGAAGGAGCTCTCTCCTCCTCCAAGTTATCAGCATACCCCTATCCAATACCTCCATGAATACCAAGGGCATCCCCAGATGGAAAAATACCACTTAAGCATCGCCTTGAGTAAGAACCACGTTGCATCCAACCACAGAGAGTTCAGTTCTTATGAGCTTGATCACATCATCCATCAGGCCCATGTTAGGTCTAAATCATACCATAGTTCGTATTTTATTTATTTTTTTTTTTTTATCTATAAAATACATAAACCACATAAGCAAATAGCTAATGAAAAGCAGAGCGCAGGAAATTTTACAGGGCAAACAGAGGTCATCTGTTTCAAAGAGGTTATGTTGTCATTTGTGTTTCTGCTGCCAAATGTCTTCTCCACGAATAAAAGCGCATTTGTTGCATCAGGTTTCATTCCCAATTTCACTGTTTGTGTTTTATGACGAAAGGAAATGCACTTYGGATACATCAGCATTTCTCTTCTCCCCACCAAGCACCGAGGAGGAAAATCACAGGGGTTTGGGGGTTTTTTATTTGTTTGTTTAGGTTTGTTTGTTTGCTTTTATCCACACACCTGCCTGAAACCTGAGGTCTGGATTTCAAACTATCATGAAGAGCTGTGAAGGAGCACATGGGCCCACTATACAGACACAGTATATTTGCCAAAATTTGGTTCAGATTCAGGCTTCGCCAAAGACATCATCACCACCACTCTTGCTCCAAACATGGTTAAAGACCTGAGGTTTGGGTCTCACTGGAGCCCTTAGGAACTATTTCCATCTCTGCATTTCTTAGGTAGGAAGGAAAAGGTCTCCCTGAATCTCTTCTAACATACTAGACTGAAAAAACAAACTGACAATTCCTCTTTTCTTCTGGGGATGCAATGAATAGACCTGAACCGCCCTGCAGAAACGCTGATTTATGGATTTGAATCGCCTCGGCCCTTCCTCCTTTTAAAGAGGTTTGAAGTCTCAAACAATACCTGGTACAAAGAAAAGATCCATATCACTATCTTTGTTTTCCAGCAGGAGAAACAGAGGCACAGCCATCAAAGCCCTTGGTTCCCCAGCAAACCCAGTGCCCTGGAAGTCAGACATACTCCAGGGAGAAGGGTGGGAGAACAGAAGGGGTTATCAATAATTCTTTTCCTATTTGCCCAGCTCTGGTATGCAAGTGAAATCTATCTCCACCAAGAAGATTTATGCGACATCCTACATGGTACCCGCCCGACAGCCTAAAAGCTCAAGGCATTTCCATACGGATATAGTTTATTCAGTGTCTTCAGCTGGGAGGTACAACAAAAAAATAAATAATTTCAAACCTAGAGTCTACTTCAGTATTGTTTTGGTTACCCTCTGGCTTGTTTTCTGTACGTGCCCTTTCTCCTGAGGAACAGTGCCAACGAGACCTGCACCTCTACAAAAAAAAAGAATGGAAGAGTCTAGAAGGAATGGACACACTAATTCTGCCACTCTCATATTTTCTCCCTCCGTTAAACAAGCATCYCTGTTTTGCCTCGTGGCTTCTGTGCACCAGACTAGCGGCTTCCAAGATTTTTTTCCACAACAATATCCAAAGCCCCGTTCCAGCACAGCGTTCTGGATGGTTTTTCCAGAGCACACGCATTCCCCCAGCTGACTTCTTTCGTTTCCAAGTTACTGTACCCTTCGAATGACAAGATGAGATTTATTGCATCGCAGACGTATCTTAAATAACCCAGAGAGGCGCTGACATTCCCAGCTCGGGATGGGGCCTGTGCAAACCCCTCTCTCCTGCTGGAAGGACAAGCTGGGATCAGATTGATGTGGAGGTTTTTCAGCAGGGAATGATTAAAAATGGAAAACTGGGGGAGGGGAGGTATTTTGAAGAAAAACTTCTCTATTCTCACAAGACAAGGAAAAYTATTTTGAGGCAGCTTTATAAACCCTGAGCCTGTGCTGAAACAGAGGCCGGAGTGGGAAAAGCCTTCGGAGGCTGGAAAGGCAACAGTRGGTTTAGCACGCAGCTCCTGGGACCCAGCAGCAGAAATACTGAATTTATTCCAGTTCTGCCACTAAATCATGTGACTAAGGCATTTCCCTCGGTCTTCTCATCTGTTAAACAGTGAACAACCCTGCTTCCCACAGGCCATGCCTCAGAGATGCTTGGAAAAGGCCCCGAGATGCGGAGGAAGGAAGCGGCAGGGCAAGACAAAAGYGCTCACGGCCTGCGCGGGGGGAAAAGATCCAAGCCGAACGCTCAATTCAGGATCCGCTGAGACCAAAGGCTGAGCATCAGTCTGCTGCTTTATGTAAAACATAAAATTGTACATCGGCCCCAGAGCGAGGCAACTGCAGAGTTCTGGGTTTCCTCCAAAGAACTCTTGGGGGAAAAAGAAAAAAAAAAAAAAACCAACAACATCCAACAAAGAGGAAGACAACTCTCAGTGAGCGCAGCCGCGACAAAGTCAGCAGCTGCTTCAAGACAAGTMTTAACCTGAAAAACAAGCGCTTTCTTGTCTATGGCAAGGCAGGTGTTGCTGCAGTTACAGATTTCTGGTGTTTGCAATTAAATCTTTAATTCTCAACCCGTGCAGGGACAAGGCAGAGCCCAGAAATTCCGTCCAGATGCACCACAGGGTCYGCCGGTTGCCTCTGCGTTTGTGGCATCATCTGTGTCCCGATGAAAACGCAATCTTTTTACATTTCCAAACTGAATTATTCAGCAAAGCAGCTGTTTTACAACAAATTATGAGATAAGGCTAAATCTAGCTGTGCTTCTCCCCGGCCTTTAAAAGCCTGAAGGGAGATGAAAGGCAAGCAAGGGCATGTCAGTGGGAGCAGGCAAATGACTTCGAGATCACCAGTCACACACACAGAAAATTCCCTGCATCGCCACTGTCTGACCNGGGGGGAAGGCAATTAAAAATCAAAGAAGAAAATCAATCTGTTGTGGTTGGACTAAAAGACACCCAGCGATCTTCACTTTGAGCTTCACACAAAGCTTGGCTTTGTTTGAAAGTTGGAGCCTTGGAGCCAGAGATRAGCACGAGGCTCGCTCTGTCACAAGGTGGAGCACAGAAGGGTGTTGTTACACTTCTGGGATTGMATCCCCCTCACTGGGGACGTTTTACTCCATGCCTCCTTTTCCATGCCTGGGAATTGAGGAATAACATGGGAATTTTTATTAAATAAGAGGATTTTCAGTTCTTGCTGTGTAAGGCTCATTGGTGCAGGACAGCTGCTCTCCGAGCAAAAGACTTTTTCTGTTTCACTGCTTTCAAACACCAGGTGAAACAGGGAGAGGGAAAGGAGAGCCCCGGAAGAAGGGTCACCAGTGGGTGGAGCAGGGGTGGGAGCGTGTCCCACAGGAGAACAGGTTCCTGAGGGTGCTCAGAGAGCAGAGGCTCCAGCGAGGACAGTTTGCCATAATTCCGCAATGAGTAATGAATCCACACGGCTTCCAGCCGGAGCATGTGATCCATGCAACTTCCCAGAGGAGGAAAAGGCCTTTCCCTACAGCCCAGTTATTCCCGAGCCATGTGCTCCAGCATCACCCTCTTGCATGGAACCAACCCATGCTGAAATCACACTTATTCTCAAGCTTTGCTCGTGACTTCAGCTGTCATATTTAAAAAAAAAAAAACAACCTGATTTCTCTCTTTCCTTGCAGTTTTCCACACTCCCTGCCTGGTTCTGAGCAGCTCCAGCTCCATCTGACATTAATAACATCGCCCCTGTGAGGACCTGCTGCTCCATCCCTCGGGGCTGAACTGCAGACAAGTTTGTGACAGGCAGAGCCAAAAAAAAAAAAAGGCTTATTTCATCACGTAAGAGAATTGTGATTTCTACTTTAATTCCAGACCAATCCCTTCCAAAAATAAAAGGCAAGTAAATGGTCAGTTCAGCTTCTCTGCTGCCTTTCCCAAGGTCACGACCAGGGCTGTGAAAGGGACAAACTTCCCCTCTCTGCTCTCTTAAAAAGTGTAACATCTTGGCTCACCCTCGTGCCTCTTTAATCTCTTTGCTGACCAACTAGAATGCAATTGCTGCTCCCAGTCTGTTCTTTCTAATAAACATCCCTTGTTCATTTTATTATTTAACATCGCTCGATCCTGCAACTCTGGAAGCAAGAGTGATTTGGAATGCCCATAAATCACATCACAAACYAGCCTGAAATAACTTTTTTTATTATTATTACTCATTTGTTTTACAGCCTATTATTTCCAAGCAGCTTATCCTGCCACGTATAAAGTCTGGATAAATGAACAAACAAACAAAAAAAACCCCACAAAACCAAGCAGAAAACAACAGAAGACCAGGTACTACCTGTAGCTTGTTCTACTGGAAGTAAGGGCTGGGGAAATTGCAATGAGGCAGCTCTTGCTGTCATTTCTTCACTTTTACTTTCACTGGAGTATTTTCTGCTTTGTGCAGGCCAAGGAGATCCATGCTTTCACACAATATTTCACTGTGCAGGTTTGCACAGTTCAGAACTGCTAAGGCAGAAACTAGAAGCGAAACAGGTTTTTTGGTGATCTCTCTGCATCTGAAAAAAATCAACTGCAGGGAGACAGCGGCTCCCCTCCAGTTTAAGGCAACAAAAGCCAAACTGGGAGTCTGTAATACCAAACRAAAGGGCTAAAATAAGGTATTAAGGATAACCAAAAAAGCGCTTGGTATGTTTGGCCCATTAGATCACAAACTGCAGCCTCAAGGAAAGGGGAGGAAAAGGCTTATTCACACTCAGTTCTCTCCCAGTTGTTGTGGTTTAGCAGTCGCATTTTTCTGCTTCTCTGCACTTGTGCGCAGCGACAGAGCCTCGCGGACGATGAAGTGGTTTAAGTGACCGCGCAGGGTTTCACTGCAAATAACAACCCATCCAATTCCAACGGGAATCCACGCTGTGCCACCGGAATGTCTGTGCTTCAGGCCCTATCCTGAAGCCTCTTACCAGACGTCTGGATCCCCTCACAGGTATCCGGTGGGATAGGGCACAGTATAACCAGCAATAAGCCTTATCCCCTCGGACAAGGAGCATTGTCCATATCCAGAGCACCTCCAGGACGAGCGTCCAGTCCAATCCCACCCTCAGGGCCACGGCTTCATTTTAAACTTGCCCTAATGAGTCGCAGGTGGCTGACTGAAGATAAGGAGCAGGATCCTGTCCCGACAGGGATACGCACACTCAAACCCCAAGATAAGAGGCCGTGGCAGGGAACCTTCATGTTTAATTCCTGGGAGAAACCACTGCACAGGAATGACTGAGGATTAAGCTTGGAGATGAGAGGAGCAGGGGCTGTTTAAATGAGCAGTCAGACTTAAGTCACTAATGTCACATCAGCCCCAGCCTGGTGGCTTTTTGAAGCCAASTTGTGTAGAGAAGGCTGCAGGAAGGTACAGAACCTGCAGGAGGCTTGTATTAATAACTAAATTTGGGTTAGTAGCTGAGGAAAAGAGGGAACAGCACAGGGATAAGAGTGTAATTGGATCCTGGCTTGGGAAGGAAAGACACGGCTGTGCTCTGCATGTAAACACACATGGAGCAAAAGAGAAAGGAAAGCCAAAAAAACCTTGTCAGAGCTGACCACACTTGCTTTCCACAAACTGAGGTTTCCAGCCACCCTTTTTTTTTTTTTACTACAAAAGAAACAAAATAAATATAAGCATAGCAGAGGATTTCTGGGAGCGCCGTGGGTGTGGGAGCAGGACRTGTATGACATAAGCTGGTGGCACAGCAGGACTGTGAATCATGGCAATCAAAGGAGAAGCTCCTGCCCAAACAATGCACACAGTGTTGGGCTACAGGTCGTGTAGGCAGCAGCCCTGAGCTCACGGATCAAGAGCTGGAAAAGCCCCCAAAAAGACACTGAGCAGCAAAAAAAGTGAGAGATCTTGGACTCTGGAATATTCGCACTTCCCAGAACAGGAGAACCTCAAACTTCCAGTGAAAACTTTGGCTCCCGCTTCACCCAACCATCTCTCTGTTGATGATTTGCTCCAGAACTTGTAATAATGAATTAAACAAAAAAGATTTACTCAGATGCTTTTGAACACCACCAATCTTATTTACTACATTAAGCTGCTGAACACCCTGACTAAAATTACCTGGTTTTCAGCTGTTTTTCACCAAGCAAAAAAAGGCAGCAAGAACTCCAAGTCAGGCAGGAGGTGCTGAGCCAACCTGGAATCCAACTCTGACCAGGATCTGGAAATCTGGTACTCGGGAGAAAGACAAAGGCCTGAACGTCACCTAAAAATAATCCCACAACTCAGAGAACAGAAAAAGTAGTAACACAACAAAATGCAAAGAATATGCAGGCTTAACCAGCAAATGCCAGAGCAGGAGACCAAAATAAATCACAGCTGAAGCCAATCTAGTGAAAACCACAAGGATAATGAAAAACAGACAGTAAAACACAACGTAGATGGATCGCCAGCTCCGAGTTTTCTCTGGTAATGTTTCCAGTAAGGCCCAGAAAATAAATCTCGTGGTGGAAACTGTAAGAACAGCCYTTCTGAGTTACAAGGCTGTATAGATGCACAGATGCACGAGAGTGAGAAGGAAACAGCATCGGCTACGATTTCTACAAAGCTGTGTAGTTGCAGTTTTCTCTGGAATAACATCTGTGCTCACCAAGGGAAGGCAGGAAGGAAATGTGGTCCTTAAAAACATGCTCCACTTCTTTTTCCAAGCAAAACCAAGGTACACACCACCTCTGTTAGCCCCTACTATAAGGCCAGTGTGATCACAGCCCCCTGGGCTCTCTTATTTAACATTCGACAGTCATGGGAGACCTACAGGAAAGGGCAGGGCCAGAAGCTACAAAAGCAAACAAATCCCAAATTATGCTCTTTGCAGCAGTCCTGCCTTTCCCTGGGAGAGGTTGTGGGGCAAACTGGAGTCGGATTCAYGGCACTGACCACACTTTGTCGGGACAAGCACTGCCCAAGATGAGGGATACACCTGCCAGGGGCAGTCAGGGAACAGGCAAGACCAATTTCACCTCTGCCAAACTGAGCAGCCATAATTCTCTTGTACATGCAGCCCTTCTCCTCTCCTTAGGCCATCTCCAGCCACCTTTTTTTACTTATTTCTTCTCCCRTGGTTGTCACAGCTGTTTAGCAGAGTTCATCCTGGGCAGAAAGCTCTTTCAGACAGAAAATTCACTGAGTCTTACAGAAACAGTGCCCAAAGGTGAGCTTTGGATTTGGGAGAAAGCTTATGACAGGCTGGTTCTGCTTTGAGTCCTCCACATCCCTTCTCCACTGTAACAAAGGAGCATGTTGGACTACTAAACATTCTCCCTGAACTATCCCAAAGGATTCCACGGACATATTTAAGCAGCCCTATTAAATGCCAGAGAGCCCAGTGCAAYGCTGAGGAGACTCCCACGCGTAACGAAGGTACCAGAGATTTCCCCTTTGGATGCTGTGACGCCAGTGACTTGCACAACTTCTGTGCCAACAATCAGTATGAGGAAAAAGAGACAGACACTGCTCTGGCAGATGAAAGGCTTTGCAGAAAGGCCCAGGCAAGAGCTGAGCTATGCAGGCCACGCCAGTGTCTGCAGACGTGCTTATTAAAGCTTCAGCAGCCTCCAGATCTCCCGCCTTAAAGAAACGACAGGGAGAACGTGCAGCGCGGTTTGGGAATTGTCACAGGCCACACAAAGCCAGGGGGAGTTCAGGTTGAAAGTGCAACCTTTCCTCTCAAAACTGGGAGAATCCCCCCACCTCCCAGCTCAGCAACAGGATCCTTCATCCACTGGGCATTCAGCCAGAGGTATGCTCCGAGGTCAGGTGTTGCCGGGATAATACAACAGGACTTGCTTTTGGTGGCCTGCGTTCGTTTCTGCCTTGCTTACACATGCCAGTTTGGGAAAAGCTTGGTGAAACCAAGCGAATTTGCCAGTAAACCATCTGCTCTGTCCTGCAGAGACCGAGAGTCTGGGTTGGATTCGTGGGAGGAAACGGTGAGAGGCTTGCAAAGCCAGCCTTGCATAACCTCGCTGACATCAAAGGCCTGCCAGGGGTTTAAATCAGATCAAAATTTGACTGTGCAGCATTTGCACCAGAAACAATCAAAACTCAGATATCCTCAGAAGCAATTTTTGATTCATGCTTACATTTTAACCAAGAACTTTTCTCTGCAGTTCCCGTTTCTTGATTTTTTTTTTCAAGCGGACCAATTTGAGATAAGATTATTCATATTTAGTAAATCACTTTCTAGGTCTTGCAAAGCAACTGCTTAAAACGCCTGAGCCCATGCAGAGAACACCAGAATATTAAACATCTGACATGTTCAGTGAAGCATTTCTATAGAGAATTAAGAATAGATAAAGAAGGGTATGAGGAAAGAGGATAAAGTGTAATCAGMAGGAGTGGGGGGAAAAACCCAACCTACTACTCGCTGGGTTTTTTGAGAGTCAAAGAACTGACCCGAATGAAAACACAAATACCTGTTCACTGTGTTACATTTTGCATCCTGAATAATACATACAGCTCCCCTCTGTATTGAAAATAAAACTCACTGGAGCTGCAGCTGGAGAGTGTCAGGATTAAATGACATCCCTAGGTTACAGGTGGAAAACGTGCAGTTGTGTAGCTTGTAGGGAAAATATTGTGTTTGAGGTGTTGTCCCAATTCACAAAGAGCATCCAGAGGATGTTTCACTGTCTGCAGAGGGAGAGAGGTCCTAGCAGAGAGAGCCAACCTAATCCAAACATCACGATAGCTCCCAACCTCTGGATTCACAGGACAGGCTACATAAGGAAAACACTGAAAAAAGTTCACAGCATGTGTGTCAAGGTAAAGATATTACTGCAAAACAGAAATATACGTACTCTAGAGGAGCTGAAGTGACTGATACCCACAGGATTAAAAATATAGTTTAGTTGGGGTCACTTTTTGTACAGACAGGAGTTCAAAAATGCCTTTGTTCTTAGTCACCTGGGTAAGACAAATTTATTCAGATGGAACAGATACGAACAGCAACAAGGATTAATTACAACATAATTAATTAATGGTAACGTCTGGATGAAACGATAAACCAGTGGAAAGATTAAAAAAACCCCTGAACTGTGATATAGATCCTTTGTAACCAGATCCATTTATTCCCATTAGCACCCAGAGCCAGCATTACTGTTTCTCCCTCTGCCATATAAAGTTATAATTAATTATGCAGCACAGCCGTCAACACCTGAGATCGATTCCCAGTTCCACTCTGCCAGGACCRGACTTTGTGAGAGGAGAGAACTTTGGAGATACCTGATACTGCCTCAGCRTCTGCTACCTTGGCACAGTGTGTGCTGGAACACAGCAGAAAACAAAAAAGGGGGGAAAAAGGGTGTATTTCATTTAAAAAAGCTGCACTTCAGAGTTTATCACGTGTATTTTATGGCTAAAACCAGCGAGGCACAAGGAGCTCACRGACTCGTGGCTGACTGTGCCCTACTTTTAGCATGAGCTTCCTTTTTGGATTGCARAGTCCTGGAGTTTGTCAGACGAACACGAGCAGGTCGTGCTGCACAGCACTGACACCAGGCACTTTCTGCAGTGGGAGATCCAACTTTCACCTCAGACAGTGCCCAAAAAGGAATAATAAAAGGGCTGCAAGATTAAATCGGCCCAAATTGACAATGAACTCCAGGCTTGTTTTGAACCGAGCTCACTCTTAAATGGTGTCCCTTCAACTGAGTGACTCAGGGGATTGGTCTGGAAATCAGGAATGTTTTGAATTGCTACGTTCTGGATTTCATTATTCCCCTCTGGGCAAGTGGATGCGTTTGAGAGCCCGAAACTTCACTCGGAGAAATCCTGCCATAGCTGGAAAAGCAGGAATCGAACCAGCCGGGATGGGGTACATAATCTGAGTCAGCATTCAAATTCCCACTCCACTGCAGCTTTTACTGAGCCTAGAAAGGACGAGAGGAAATAAAAAAAAGAGACAAGAGGCTTTCCTTACGCTACCATGTGTGTGCTACAGGAAACAGTCTTGGTCTCTGCCTTCCAGAAAGTCTTTTTTTCCTACGTGAAGCAGCTCATTGTATAATATCACAATTCTGTTCCTGTTCCTGCTGTACTCTTGTGTCTCACCTTCCTACCAGCTGGTGGCTGCCACTGCTGCTATCTCACCGGGCAGGGAGAGAGGTGAGTGTTTTGCCTTTTGACAGGAGGCTTGTTGCTGCAAGCCTGATGCGTTTAACATTCTTTCTACCTGCTTCATTTACTCACACACAGTAATTAGCTTCCAGAAACAATTGGCGGGGCTCAAAGGAACTCCTCCACCGAGATTTGTAACCGGAGTTCTGAGTCTGAGCGAACACAAAGGGAAGGAGAAAAAAAAAAAAAAAAGAAAAAGAAAAAAAAGGCCGAGCGTGTGTTCAAGATGAGACTTGAACCAAAGCCTCAGCCCAGTGCTGAACCCCAGGTGATAATAGTGAAGGAATGCACAGAAGCAGAAAGTTAAACCTGCAGCAGCAGCAGACTCAAATGTGATTGCAATTACGGGGAAGATGTGCTTCTGYTGCTCCTAGCTCTTCTCTCTCTTGGCTCACTCCCAGCAGGAGTCATACAGGTTTTATGGGCAACTCATATTGGAGACCAAACGCTAATGGAGATACTGACCACACACAGAGCATACATTAATTTGATTTAAAGGACAACTACTAGCGCTCTTCTTTCTCCAGCTACCTGCCTTCCCAAGAAATACTGAGGAGACAGCAACTAGATCACAACTTGTTGATCCTTAAGGACTTAAAGTTAATAGACATATATCATAGAATCATAGAATTCTAGAGTGGTTTCGCTTGGAAGGAACCTTAAATATCATCCAGTTCCACCCCCCTGCCATGGGCAGGGACACCTTCCACCGCACCAGGTTGCTCAGAGCCCCATCCAGCCTGGTCTTGAGCATTTCCAGGGATAGGGATGTCTGTCATTTAAAACAGAGGGGAAACAAAGTATTTCTTTCGGGAGGGGTGGGCAAAGAAAGAACATTCTCAAGTGCTTGAAGGCAGAGGTGGGAAAATGAGGTGGTGAGACAACCCCCAGGTCATGGTTTGTACAGTAAAAGGTCAAACTAAAAAAAACCACAAAACCTCTGATGGGTGAGAGGGATCACCACCGGGGCAGGTCCAAAGGAGAGATTTTGAAAAGTTCAGGCAAGGACAGATCCTGCCCAGTTAGAGCTGTTAGTGCTGCTGGTGGAGCTTGACTTGGAAGACAAAAGTAAAGACGATCCTGAGGTTCAAAGAACAGATTAAGAAGCAAGAGATCTTGGTCTTCTCCCCCCCCACCTCAGACACGGTTTCATCTCCCACTCAGTCACTACTTGCTGAATTGTCAAAACTCCTTCAGCACAGCACCTCACACAGAAAACAGCAAATGGCTCTTGAGAATCAAGAAATTCAAGATCTGGCTTTGTCTCTGTCTGGCACTTCATGTTTTCATTTGTAAAGCAGAGGCAATAAACATCTCTGCTACTTCAAAGCCGCTGAAGTGCTTTGAGCTCCTCCTCGCAGGGAAAACAGTAGGTACAGTTATGATCTGCTATGTGATCACTGCAGGAACAGCTCAAGCTTTGCTCTCCCAGATTTACAGCTCCTTTACAGGCCATTCATTTTATTTTTTCGTCTTACAACCGAAGGAGATGATGACTAACTTGCTGAATATAGAAATGCTACTGTACTCCTCGGAGTATTCCTTCCTGCATCACTTTCCCCACCCCCAGACATATGTTAGTAGTTAGAATGAGCTTGCTGAAGCTCCAGGTTTGACAGAGGACAGGGAAAAACGGGAATGAGAAGATATTTCTGCTCAGAACAAAACAGGATACCTAAAAAGACTGCCCTTGTCTCTCTGGCTACAAATACACAMACACACACACACACACACACACTTCTCTCTATATAAGGTTTTTAGTTAAGGCCAAGGAACTTCTAACCAAGTGAAGCAATAAATAATTCAAGTGGCCCTCACTATGTATAACTGTCCCTGAATAAAAATAATGATTCGACAATGAAAGAACTCGGATTTTGGTAATGAGCATGCACCGTGTGTTCATATGGATCACAGGGAGTTATCCCTGAGCTTTAATCATAGAATATCCTGAGCTGGAAGGGACCCACGAGGATCATCAAAGTCCAGCTCCTGATGACAACACCAGCACAGTAACCATTGTAGTTTATCCTGCCTTTACTCGGTGCAGTGGGATCCACACAGGAAGGCTGAGCCTGAAGCAGAGCAGCGTTTCCCAGCAGAATGTCCGAGGAGGAATGGGGAACACCACACAGGACTATTAAATGGAAAGGCAGAATGCTAGCAGCAGGTTTGCCAATGCCCAAAAGACAACAAAGCAAGTCTTCCTGTTCCTCATTTCTTTCATGCCACAGGGATGAAGAAGAGGGCAGAAGGAGGAGGTGGAGGAACGAACCACTGACCCCTCCAGGCCGAGGCCAGAGATATCCAGAGCCTAGGAGCCAAACACTGGTGATGAACATGTCACCCAGGCAGGGAATTCCATGTGTGGCAGAGAAAACCCCCAGTGCTCCCAAGCACCAGAGCACAGCCAGCCCTCTATGTTCCTACACATCCCTCGGGAGCCGTGGGACGATGGGAAGCGAGGCCAACTCGGTGCCTACTGCGAGAGGGGCTGGGATCCCATTCCCTGCCTCAGCAGCACGTCTGGAGCACAACCCCCCCCCCCGGCAGGGCTGGCACCCGGCCCGAAGAGCACTTACTCAGCCAATTCAATTAATGTTATCGTGCAGTCACAACATGTAATGAATGGGACGGCCGAGTCGCTCTTTATTATCACGGCATTTCTCTTCGGAGCAGTGTTAGTGATGGGGTGCAGGGAGCGGATAAGGAAAGCTGAAAACAGCCTGGGATAAGTCAGCCGCTCCGCTCCCACTTCCCGAATTGGGCCTGGGAATAGAATTGCCACCTCGGCTTTTGATTTGCACACCAGACTTTCTCCTGGGGAGCAGCGAGTCTGAAGCGAAGAGCTGAACGAACCCAAAAAAACACTATGGCTTTTCAAAATTTTAAATTTTCGATTTTTCAAGTTAGGCAGAATTACCATCAGCGCTCTGGAAGCCTTTTACATGGCCCGCGCATTTTTATTTGGGAAGAATAGAGCAAATGCACTCAAGTCCAGCTCACGTCCTTTCCCACGTTTAGTTAAGTGCTTGGCAGCACACATCTGATAAAAATGCTGCTGTACGTGTTCCTGTGTTGGAGTTACCCAGCACAGGAACAGCAGGGAATTCTTGGGAGTTTCAGCAACACTAAATGTCACTGTTTTCATGCCACCAGGACTGCTTTCTAAAAACCTAGTTATCTCCAAGTTCATACCCCAAAACAAAAGCATCCTAAAGAAAAAAAAAAAAAAAAAAAAAAAAATGAGGTGACATGAAAAGGTTGAAACTCCACACCCACATCTCCCTGGATTTTAAACCCTCCATCTGAGATGCCCTGAAGTTGCATGTTGTAAATACAGCCTGCTGCTAACCACAAATCATGACCGCGATGTCGAGAGCTGTTCTGCCACGGCTGAGGCTCGGTCTGGCAGAAAGCTGCAGATAAGCCATGAAACGCTGACAGGGAATGGAACTGGACTTCCATTCCTGGACTATTACAGGCTGGGAATAAAAACCCTGCAGGGTTCATCAGCACTGGGATTGGAGCATGGCAGTTCTCATGTGCTTATCACAGACGTAAAAAGAACACAACATTTTGTGTTGACCCTTCAGGACTTTTTCCCCCCCAGGAATTTAAATGCTCCTAGGTAAACAACCGACTTCAGTATTTCCCATGCAATACGATTACAGCTTCATAGCTGTCATTTCTCACATGTGGTTTCCAATGTGCTGTTTTGTTTACAAAAGACAATTCGATCCAGCTCTCTGATCAGTGTGTGGCAAGTTAAAAGCCATGAGTGCTTACACTGACTTCTTCCATACTTTACAGGACAGAATTCAGGATCTGCCTGGTCTAAAAGCGCCCAGAGTGGTCTGATTTTCGGACTCTAGCGTATTTAGCTGACAGAAATACTGATTTTTTTGCTGATGCTGTTTTCTAGAAAAAAAGGCTTAGCTGACTGACTGCTGAGCTCTGCAGAGATGCTTGTGATAAGTCTAAACAAGTTAATCACTGGGACTGCAGTAACTGCAATAGCACAGCACTAAATATGGGTTAATATACCCTGCTAGGACTCCCAGCATAAATCTGCCTGCAAGGAACTCCGGGGCACCCCAGCTGTCCTTCCTCAAACATCCAGGTCAACTCTGCTGTGTGCCGCGGCACAGGAACACCTGGAATCTGAGGGAAACAAAAATATTTAAGAGAGGGAAAAGATGTTCAGAATTAACTGGGAAGTTAACTGAAGTAGAAAACCTCCAGGAAAATCAGTTTTTCTCTGCAGTTTCTGAAGCTTCTAATAGCTTTTCTTACAAGTACAGATGAAAGGGACCTTGGAAGCCTGGGACAGTATTTTTGGGTTTGTGAACTGCAGTCCACACACAGAGGATAAGTCAAAAGGAACAGAAAAGGGAGGAATATCCAGGGCTCTGGCCCTTCAGGACTGACTTCTGAGTAAGTGTAGATCCAGATTGCTCTACAGATTTTATGACAGATAGGGAAAGCTTGTTTGTGAGTTCCTACAGCATCTCTCTGATTTGAGCTCCAGGGCATTACTGCTGTATCAATCGCCTCTCAAATTACAGTAATTGGAACAGACAAAACTCACTGGGTTTMATCTTTATCTCAGCTCAGGATTTCTTCTGTGTGGAGGAGACTTTCATGTTTCCAACAGTGGGGCTTTCAGCACTTCCCTGCTAGTCTGCTTGACAGAGCAACAGATCCACTGTCAGGAAATCCTTTGGTATTCAACTTGAAGTTCCCTTTTGCATCCTCTTTCSTCTGCCAATTACCTTTCCAGAGCACACTAAGCAAATCCTTCGCCATTTACATCTTTCAAATAATATGGCATAATTAACTCCAGGGGAACGGCTTTCACCAAACTACATATATTTATCCCTTTTAATCTTGTGCTATTAATTTAACCCCTCCAGCCAGTCCCTGAGTTGTTTGGGTTGCTCTCCTGTGAGCTCATGGCCAATTTGTGAGCTTTTTTTCTGGTGACTCAAACGCATGAAGCTCACGGCACTGTGGTAGGTGTGGTCTGTGCTGAGCCACAGGGAGAGATCTCCACGGTTAAAGTCCGTTCTGAACCACGAAGGACGACAGCACATTAAAATACTTCGRAAGTGGAAGCTAATTCCCGCAGGTCCCTGTGAGGAGGGGAAGTGTCTGACCTGTTCTACACATCGGAAACAACGAAACGTTTTACCTCTGGCCACAAAGGGAGAGCCAGCGTGAAAACAGTGCCTGAAATTCAGCATTTCGCCATCAGTCTTTGACTTCAGACCATTTCCTTTGGTCTCTAAAAGAAACTGAAGGAGYTCCAGAGGAAAAAAAAATTGTTCAGAAAGACACGACTTAGTCCCAGCTGTCCTGTAATTCTGCTTCTGGCACTCTRGTCATGCATTATTGTATTGGCTCTGCTACTGAGTACCATTGTGCTTCSCAGGGCTCACACGCTGTTTCGATACTTGACTTTGCCTCCTTCATTCTCATCCATCCGAAACCACGGCCTGAACCTACCAGCCCTCTGGAGCCCAATCCTCTCCAGCTTTTGAAGCAAAACGTCAAAATGCAGACCCATCAAAGCCCCAAGCCCGAGAAGGCACCGCGCCCTCCGCAAAGCCCCAAATGCCCCTCCAAAACTGCAAGTCAGAGGCGTGGGTTTGTAAAGAGAACTGAACATAAAGCAGCTCAGTGCGGGATCCTTCTATCTGGGGGGAAAAAAAGCTGTAACATTACGAAGTGTTGGCACCATCCAACTCGTGCTTCGTGCGTTTCAGCAGCGCTGTGGTGGTGTTGGTCTCGACAGACCGAGCAATGCCAAGTCCTCGGGGAGCGCTGCAAGGAAACTGCTGCATGCCTGGCTGGAGAAGGAGCAGCTGTAGAATGAGACCATAAGACTAAAGAGAACGTGTTTCAGCTTGATTTTTGGTTGTTTTTTTTTTTTTTTTTTTTTTAAAGTCATTTCTACACCTTGAACAAGCAGCTTGTTTCCCTCGTGCTCTGAGAACGGCTCTTTTTTTGTGCCTTTTTATTTTTGGTGCCATGACTACTTCTGCAGTCTGTCTTTTTTCCCAAAAAAGTTCTGCAGAACTTTCTAAAAACAGTACAAATATCGCAGCCCTTCTGTCTCCCCATGTCAGAGGCAACTGCAGAGGATTCTGGTTTAATATACCTTTGATCTACTAAACAGATGAGCAGATCTACATGCTTGGTAACTAATTTTATCCAAATTCAGGATTTRAATAACCTGAAGCAGTCCATAAGGCATCTGTGCACTTCACATCCTCTGCCTGTACTAATCTGGGAGCTCAACAAGACCTAAGGCTTCCAACTTCTCCATTCACACTCCCTTCCCAAACTCCTCTGAAGGTGGAGAGACAGCAAAATATGGGACTGACACAGTGCTGACTCTGTTCTCTGAACAGTTTTGCACTGACTGTGGAAAAAGTCTGGATCTTTCTCCAGCACTACACATAAAAAGCTGTAAGAAAATAAAAACATAAATGGGAGGAGGTGTTTGAGAGGTCCTAGAAGAAAATACCTTCCAGAAAGGCTGAATCTCCTGATGACACAGCATTTCCAATGCAGGCAAAAATAAGACCCTTGTAGAGACACGTAAATTAGAGCAGAAGTGAGAAATATTTTCAATTCTGTTTCTTCCCAGGTAATCGCCAGGCCTGTATCCGAACGGGGAAGAACTTTTAAGRGCAAATTTCATTTATCCTGGAACCTAACCTTTCCCTGGGGACTCTCCCTCACAAACTTGAATACAATACCTCTATTCATTAACCTCTCTCACTTGCTTTCCTTGAAGGGGGTCTGTTCCCTGCTCAGCTTTTTCCTTCAATTCCCCCTCCTCTTCCCTGTGCTGTCACTCSACGAGCCATGTTCCTTCCATTCTGTGATCCCTGCACTCCAGATCTGATGTGCTTGGCGTACGGAGCCGACGTCTGCTTAGATTAAAACCATGTTGTAATTCCGAGGGAAAACATACAAAGCCACGGCCGAGCGTGACGGAAAGAAAGCTATTCCCACTTTTGGAAGCTGCCACTATGTCCCCCCTGGGAGCAGGCCAGCCTCGTGTTTATTACTTTAACCAAAAAGAGGGGAAATGGCTGAGGTTTTGCTGGTCTTTCTGCTCCACACTTACAGAGGCCAGGGCTCATCCCTCCCAGCTATGGGGGGGCGGGGGGGGTGAGCGTTTTACACACACACTCTCATTCCTACTTAATGGTTCTTCCATCCTTTCAAATAACCCTCTCCACTCTGGCAAGCATGTGATTTATGGAAGCCCAGCAGAAAGGAATGGATTACAGAGCTAATGAATGAATGAATCAAACGAACCCAAGAGGGGAGATCATATGATCAGCTGCATGGGACTGTGTTTTTCGAATGGCACTTCTGCTGCTCAAGTCTTTGTGCTTGGTTACTCTGAGGTTTCAAACAGCCAGGATCCAGACAGATATTGGATTGTTGAAAAAAAAAAAAAAAAACATGAAAGGAATTTTTCAATGTGGATCTGCCCCCACTGACATCTTCCAGCCGCGTCATCTCCATCGGAATGAGCTGCCATTGATGCAAAAACCTCCTCTGTGACAGCCTGTACAAAACCTGGGACGGGACAACTTCGGGAGCACTTCCCTCTCAAATACACCCATGGCACCAGGCAATCCTAACAGGATACCTCACTGGGAACATATCCAGGGCTGTGAAATTCTATTTGCTCAAATTTTGCCCTTTYAGTCATAATATCGGCCTGAACCTCCAAGCTGGTTTGTACCCTAATTAGGGCCTGGAGAGGGTGGGATACCTGGAGACTCCAGCAAGAAGAGCAGACTTTGACCCAAACTTGCATTCCAACAACTRTCCTTGATAAAAGCTTTGCCTTTCCATCAGCCTGAAGCAGCTCTTTCAATATCATGGCCTATTAGGTTTGTATCCCAGGAATAAGAAAAATTCCAACAGAGGAATTCTCTCATCCTGCTCTTTTTTCCCCGTAAGCCTTTGAGTTTTCTTCCTACAGCTTACGACAAAGCAAATCATCATTTACAGACACACAAAGCCAGTGGTTGGGTCGGATTTGCAAAATCTTATCCTGCATGTTTTGCTTTTATGTGATCAAAATCRTAGATGGACTCAATTCCGGTCTAACTTTATCCAAAAATTAAAGGTGGTTTTGTTTGAGAGTGGAATTGAGGGTGGTGGTTTAAATACAGTTTAATTTATAAACTACTTTTGAACACTGAATGCATATGGTAGAGAATGGAAATAAGTCTAAGTCTAACTATCAATTTGCTTATTGAACTATGCATACAACTTTGGGCTTACTATAAAATTGTTTTTAAAACATGAAAAACTGGTTTGTTTTGATTGAATGTTTCTTCAGCTTTTATATTAAATGCAGGCAAATTTAAAATTTTAATTCATATTGACATTAAAATCTTTGCCTTTTAAGTCTAAAACGGAAATGGTTTAAACTTTCCAAATTTTAATCCTACTTATTAGGCCTGTGCTCTGAATTTGATGAATACCCATTTTGAGCTACAACTAAACTGCACTTTTGGGGAATGAACTATTTGATTAATACTGCCTAGTGYTGCTCAGTATTCCTTCCCTTCTGCCAAAGAAGGGCCACCAGAGGGAACRAAGAGATTTAGCTGAGAATTAGTTTACGATAATTATTCTACATCTTTCAGGCTCTTTGTACATACAGCAGAACAAATATTGGGGAAACAGAAGTTGTTTTATGTGTAYAATTTGAGAATATATTTTGTAGAACGAGTGAGTGGGATATGACTCCATTTGGATAACGCCTAAAGACCTAAATTCATTAAATTGGTGGCTTTTTTATTAGCACTACTAAGAGAAAAGTTCTCTTTGAGCGATGCCTTGTGTTCATCATCCTTAAACCCTTCCCAAGACTCACCTTTCCCCTGCCCAAGCAGAGCTCTTTATATTTAACCAGTCTTGTGAGATGCAGCATTTTGCTATCAATCAGATTTACTGTTAGCTCCCAGCACTGAGATGACAAAACCTGCTTCTATTCTTGGCTAATAGAATTGATTGAACCCTGCTCTGCACTTTATGCCATGTGGAAAAATAAGTGGCAAAGAGTATTTTTCCCCCTTTCTCTCCCCACAAAGCCTGACATTTCATTTCATCCGAGCCTTTTATTGGTTCTCACATCTGGATGATATAAATTTAAAGCGCAGTTTTCAATATCTGAGTTGCTTAAGGTTACCATATTTGACAAATCCTATTCGCCAGGCTGTCAAATTAAATTAACATGGGCAATGGAGGGGGAACAAAAGAATAAAGAGGCTGAGTTTGATTCCCTTGTGTTCGGAAAAGTGAGACAAAATTAACCCCTCTGAAGGGGAAGCACCAGCCCTGACAGACAAACCTGCCAGAGTGGGAACAGGCAATGGGACAAATCCAGAAATTATGCTGGCTGGCATCCCAGGGATCAACTGGCCTTTTTGTTGTGCCATCAACTCAAGTTTTCCAGCAAACACCAGGGAGAATCCACCTCCATTGGGTTGTGAACTCACCAGTGGGCCACAAAAATGAGCTGGGCCCATGGTTTTTTGGCATCCCAAGGGATGCTCCTCACATCACTCCTTTGAAATTCTTCCTCTGTAGCTGCACACACAGAATCTTTTTTMTCTTGCACCTCAGAATGGTTTTTGGGGGGAGACCACACTTCAGCAGCCAAATGCTGTGGGGGGCACCGACCAAAAGCCAACAAAAAGGCACACAAAGCCCAGGAAATTAGTAAGGATAGAAGGAAAAGGCAAGGGGCTGCTCTGCTTAATCCCTAACAGATGCTTAAATCCAGTATAGTGCTGGTTAGACTCAGAGATGAGACTAACTCAGAACAGCAATCCTGCACTGGACTTCTATCTGCTTTTATCAGCTAGGAAAAAGTCTTAGATCACAGCCTGTATCAAGATGGCACTTGAAGGCCTCTGTAGGGAGCAAGAGGGAGAATTCTTTCCTCAGAATTACATGGGGCCTCTGCAATTGCTACTGCATTTCCCAGAGTTGAAACCTGGAGGTCTCACCTTCGCTCTTCCCATTTTTGCCCCCACTGGCTTCCTGCATCCCCCTCAGGTATGGATGGACAGAATSCACACACTCCTCTTCATTCACAGCTATCATGGCATTTCTCCCTACTATCTGCAAGTCATTYTGGGGCAAGCCACTGTTTAACTGATTCTTCTTAAGCTCTGTGCAAATCAGTATTAAACTTGAGGAACACCTTCGTGTCTTGAACATCTTCGTGTTCACAGCGCACATTACRCAGACCCCCCTGTTGAGCAGCCCCACTACGCTGAGCAGGACTCACATCCTAGGAAATTAAGAAAACCACATGGCCCGGGTTATCAGCATTTTTTGCCACTGCCACGCTGAAGGGCAACGATGATTGCTCCTTCCAGCTTCCAAYTGGGAATATGCTTTTGCTTATCTCAACTATCTGCTGACAGGAAACACGAATAAATGCGATCATCGAAATGTACACATTGGTACATTTTTTTTTTTAAAACCACCACTTTATGGCAAAACCAAGGGACTGACAGGCAGTAAAAGAGCAGAGAAAACATGTCAGCAGCGATGCTGTTCCGAGGCACAGTAAAACAAGACACATCTGTCACGAGATAAGGGAGCACAARCGCAAATTTTTTGTATGCACACATACACGTTCATATAGATTTGACACTGTAATGACAGTGGTGTTCAGCATTCTCAATTACAGTCATCATCATGTCAGTGTGGGAYCAACACTGTCTGGAAGTCCTGAGGAGAACTGGCAGCTCTGCCCATAATCAAAACCACCTCTTATCTGAGCTCKGTTAACGCTCCAGCCACTCCTTGGGGATTTTTTTTTTAGGTTTATAATAGCGATGTGAGCTGATGAATCACACTTTCTGTCCTCTCAACTCATCAAGTTTCTGCTTTTACAAATTACACAACACACTCCCACTCCCCACAGACTYGTCTATTACCCCCAGTCATCCGAAACGCTCCAAACCAAAACTCATTAAATCACTTTAAGACACCTATTTTCTCCCTAAAAGAGATGACAGGGTTCAGACAGCGCATCACTGGGCCTGTGGTTCAAAACTGAGCTGGGTGAAACGAGAGGCACAACCTCCCTGTCCACCTGCACCTACAGGGACGTGGCAGCTCCCAGAAGTTGTTCTGTAATAAACATTTACCAAGGGCTTTTTTTTTGGGCAAAAGGCCACACCAAGGAAGAGGCAAAAACCAAAATAAAGCTGCGATAATCCACTTCTCAGTATTTGCGAGAATGTGGAAAGAAGCTGTGAAAAGGCAGAAAGAAACCAGTGAAGAARGAGGCTTGAAAGAAGGAGAGCAGAACCTGAACAAGTCTTAAGACTAGACAGGATTTAGGGGAGGTCACTTCAGTGGGAGGGAACTCAGTGTGCACAAATTAAATGGGTTTGGAGCTGTACTGAGGGAATCCACCGATGAAGACTCCCAACTATGCAGAAGTRAGGTGGAAATGGAGGAGGAAGAGACAAGTACAGCTATGTTTGGAGGAGGAGAACTTCAGAAACACAATGGAAAGCATTAGTAGCAAGCTCCTGTGTCAAAAAGAGGCTTTTGGACAGMGTTTAATTTGTGCTTCCTTAGATTCCAAGCTCGAATTAGCACACGCAACATTCTGAGGGCCAAGGCATCAGATTAGATTCTCCTTTCCCAATGGGAATCTAAAGTCACAAACCGACTTCAAAAAGAGGCGAGCCCCTGGTTTATCTCCTTATCAGCACTTTCTGAAGTAGTCCCTTATCTGTGTGARAGGCAGTTCTGGGCTCAGCAGCCCCTGCTCCCACCGATACTGCACTTCAGATGCCACAGCTTAAGTACCTGGCTGCGAGTTCTGCCTTACACCTGCCCGAACACCCTCCTTTGAACCTTTCCTGAKCGAGAAACACTGCCCCAAACCTCACAGAGCCTGGGAGGCCTGCTCGACACAAGTAAGGGTGCAACAGAGCAGCGGGGGAGTCGTTCAGCATTTRTTTCTCCAAAGAAATAAACCTCTCTGTTCCATCCGAGAACCCGAGCCACGAACAGGAACCCCGCGAGCACCCACGGAAAGCCAGCGGATCGGTCGGTGTCCGGGATTGTCGAGGTCGTAAAAACTCCAGTGAAGGAGGCGGATCACGCGAGCCAGATAGAATCAGGAGTTAACTCCCACGCTCTGCTGGGGTGGATAATGTTACACGAGGGTTCTGGGGAACATCAGAGCTCCACATAATGTTCATTTCTCTGCCCAGATCAGTGGTTCTTCGGGGGCATCACATTCACTCGGCAAGAGACAATCTCCATCTCCACAGCACCCAGAGGAACATAAAAATAAGAACAACAGCCCATGGCAACACTCATGCTTGTTTAAAAGATTTTTAAACATGAGATGGTTTAATGGACTATTTATTCCAGGGCAATTATTTTTCAATTAAAATCGGTTTTATCATAGGTCCCTCACAGAAGAAATCAAAACAACTTGAAAGAGCAAAAGCACGGAAAGCAACATCAATGCTCAAGAGACTGAACAACACATCAACAGAATCATAGAGTTTTGGAACTTTGGAATGACCACAACCTCAGCCACTGGTCCTGGAAACGATTACATTTAAATTTGGGAGAAAATAAAAAAAAAACAACACAACACCCCAGCCCAAGAGCAACCTGCACTCCTCCCCCTGAGCAKCAATACAAAGCAGGGCCACTTGTCACCAACAGCTACCCCTGCGTGTTCCCATCCACATTTTRTTGGTTCTACTGTCACAGGATCAAAGGGAGAAGGGCAAGATTCCTTCTTGTGTGGCTCCCAATCCCAAATGCTGCACATATGGCAAAGTACAGCAAATAAAAACTTGATCCAGTCACCCTCACTTTGGAATCAAAAGGGTTTTTTCCAAATGTGCWTTTCGTGGTTTGCTCCAGTCTGAAGGGAAAACCAGGAAAATGCACATCCTGCAGGAAAAAAAAAAAAAAAATCAAAGCCTATTTGATAGAGGTTGAACCAGGAGAAGGTCAAAAATGCAGGGAAACAATAGAAAATATTCCTGCTTTTGAAGTGATCCACATACCAGCTCTTTATCCTACAATGCCCAGATGTCATGGAAGCTAAGTGCAACACCGTTAGGCATTCCACATTTCTCCCAGACATTTATTATTTAGACATCATTTCCCTTTCATGGCTTCCCTAGAAGGTCAAGACGAATTTTCTCTCATCACCTCCAAGGCCCAAGTTGGTAATGAAACACCTACCCACCAAAATAATTGCTGCATTCTGTGCTGTACTGCTCCATTGGAAAAGGGGGACATGAAATAGCTCTATCCTTCAGGGAGCTGGGCTTCCACTCCCAACACCAAGAGCTTTCACATTTCTCTCATTTTTTTTTTTTTTTTTGCTTCCTGTTCTGCAGTATCATGAATTTCTGGCCAGAGGTTATGCTGAAAGAGATCAAAACAACTTTTCCASTTTCTATCCTTTTCACTGATCACGCCTGAAAACGGAAAACTAAGAAATCTAGTAATTGTATGGAAAATGGCTTATGAAACACACGCATTAAGGAAAACTAATCATATACAATAATAAGATTTTCTGAATGTAAAATTCAGTATTAGTAAACAATACCTCCAACAAAGGGCCAAACAGAATTATCCATCTGCATTTCCTGCTCTCTTCCCAGTGTCAAGGCACAGCCCGCGCTCTTGCTCTCAGTGTTGTGACTCTAATTTCAATTTTCATTAAAAAGCCAGGAGTTTGGCCTTCAGATTTGCATTTGTTCCTTGTATATTTAACAATGAACTACATTAACATGAAAAAGCAGCTTCAGAAAGTGCACTTGTGAGCCACGAGAGGCTGTTTATTATTGTCACCCCTAATTGTGTACCTGAACAAAGGCAGGTAAAGCACAAGGATTTGTACCAGGGCCATAATTTTTACATACTTTATACACCAAGCTGGGATGGTAAATTTTGATTTCCAACAGTCTGCTGATATTTGAAAGCATGATTTTGACTTTTTTTTTATCACAATGTATGTGCTCAGGCCAGTTAAAATGAGCGCCTGGCAGAGGAAATTGCGAAGAGCTGGGAGGAGAGGACTTACTGGGAAAGTTGTTCCATGCAAACTCCTGTTTGTGGGACACCTCCATGCAGGCACAGCTGCAGGACTGGACTGTCCTCGCAATAAACAGGGAAATGTTTAAACAGACACAGATGTAAGAACCAGCTACAAGGCAGAGAAACCTGATAAAGCCCTTTTTAGTAGCTGCTGGAAAGAAAGAACCTTGATCTGCAGCGTACAAAAAAAGTGAATTTCTCTAACAGTCCCCCCTAAAAACGTCCAAACATGGGCTGAGTGTGGCTTCAACTCCTCCCAGTGATAAGAACTTCCAAGGGCAGCTGCACCAGGCTGGGTCTGCTCACAGGTCTGGGATAGACTTTGTGGGGACATCGCTCTCCTAAAGGTAGAAAGTTAATTTATTTATTCTACTTTCCCCCGTCGAGGGGTAGGAGAGTGATACAGTATTTATAGCAGTGCCCAGTTTTAAGCACTCTGTTTGTTATTACATCCTATTTATAGTACTTATTCCCAGCATAAATTTTTGGTCCAAGAAATCACRATTTCCACTGACTTAGGGTTTGATTCTGCAGCGCATATCCCACCAGGCTACCTGTGGAATAAAGTTAAAGGATAATATTCTGCTTTATAAGCACCTTGAGACTTCAAACAGAATCACTCCTGATCTGTATCAGAGTGAATGGAAACGGGATCAGAACGAGAGGAGATCTCGCATAAAGCTTCTACCAGAAAACAAAAAGCTGTGCCCCCATCCACTCCTCCATGTAGTACCAAATCAGGAAGGTGAGATTAGCCCACAGGAGATGAGGGGATAAAGCGTTTGTTTTCCCGCTGGGAATTGTTAGTTTCCTGCTGGTTAAGTCTGTCAGCAACCCAAGAGCGAAGCGCTCACCCAGAACCCTGACCTGGGCTGCAGCTTCCTCCTGGCTCCTCTGACTCAAAAAGGTGTTTCAAGACCTGCTCCACACCCTCTGATAAGGCTGCAGGGAAGTTTCACGTTTATCTCAGCCTTCTCTAGGAAATCCCCGTGATGCAACAGCTGCTCAGCACTGCGGGGGATGCGCTGGCAAGGAGCGAGTCAGTGGTACCGAGGATGGGATATTTGCCCGTCAAATTCCACCCGTCCCAGGGTTTCCACACGYGGTGCTATTCACATCCAACAACCAGGATCTCACCTGGAGGTGCCCAACGAGGTTTTAAAAAAGACCCAAATTATTCTGTATACTTCAACCAGGTGGAATCAGAGTTTATCACTTAGGGCACACCACGCTGGCTGCTGTCAAAAAGTGAAATCCTATTTTCTTTTCCCCCCTGAAGTGCAGATTCTCACCCTCGGTCTCGGAATCCAATCCAACAGAAAACTGGCTTTTACAGTCCTGAAAGCCAGTTTTCCATGAAGTCAGCAAGCAGATCCAACTTGCCCACAGCCACAGCAAACACAAACACTGGGAGCACACGGCTGGCCCTGGGGAGAACAGGATCTCGTTTCACTCGGGCTAAAACTCGGTGTAACACAAACCTGCACCCTCAATTGCCCCGGACTGACTCACAGGATACTGAAAGAGATCTCTGGACACCTCGAGCACAACTCCCAGAACTTCAGTATTAAACAAGCAGGAAAAAATTCCTTAGAAGAACAGCAACAAGAACGGCAAACGAAACACCCACCCTTTTATTCTTCACAGATAAGGACAATAACTGAAACACTGCAGGCTAAAAAGAGTAGAAAACGAACCTAACCAAAAGTAAGGGTTTCTTGTTTTGTTCTGTTTTAAAAAACAGGCTCCTAACTTGGAACAGGTAGGTTAGGATTTTGGAATATTGAAGAATCAAGCCTTGGTCCTGCAAATGTTTAGCACTCCAGGACTACCATCAATATCTAAACAATATATTTTTATATATTTTCTGCTAGAAGGGTCCTTCTGACTTAGTTGAACGGCTTCAGTAATTTATATTAAGTTCCCTATATCAGTGCTCTTTTCTTCTGTGGTTAGTATCTTGAATATTAAAAGGATGCCAATTATAAGAATTAAAACTTTTATACCATCATCTATTAACTCCTTATTTTTATTACTAAATTTGGTTATTTGCATCTTATGCCAGTTCTGAGGAGAAAATTTGTTATTTAAGAACTCAAACTGTAATCTTCTTATTTCTGCCCGGCAGGTCTTCACTTAACACTGTCCAGGAAATTCACCTGGTCAGAAAGAACCTGCCCAGCTTGAGTTAGGGGATACTTTAAATTTGGGTTGGCCTCTTCCAAAACTGAGCAAAACTGCTCAAGATGAACTCCCCAACACCACCACCATCGGCACACTCTGAACCGGGGCACTTTCCAAGGGAGGAAGGAATCCCAAATGGCAGCAGATGCTCATTGTTCAGATGTACAATTCCGCCGCAGAACATTAAAGTTCTTTTTTAAACTCAGTTTCTAAAGATGAAAAGAACTGTTAAGATCAGAAACGACCCAGCCAATCTGACAAGAGAGTCAGATTTGGGGTCTAATTCTAAAGGACAACATCCTTTAGCACACAGGCACGTTCTACACAAGCTTCTTAAATGGCTTTCACATTTATTTTGCCTCTACATCGCTGACAACACCATACAAAACTGCCCGAGTTTAAAATATGCATTTCATTTCCACTACAATGGATTTATCTTTCCAGCAGATGTTGTGTGGGATCTCCAGCGATTGCAAGATGTCTTGATCCAAAGTGATGACTAAAACGTGCCCCAGTAACCCCCTTTTCTCCAGTGAGATTGGTTTTTTTCCAAATCCAGTTCCCATCATCTGCGGGACAGCCTTCAAACTGCAGGCACCGAGAGGAAGYGTCCACATCGCTCTATTCTAAAGAAATACTGATTAAAGAATGTGGTTTCTGATCTCTAGGCCAAGACTTCTCAGCGGATCAGGTTTCCTTATTTTGGGGAATGGCTTATTTGGAAATCTGGAGCAATATCCCTCCTGGAAAACGACRAAGGCGGTTGTTTGAAAAGCAGAAGCTGACCTGGGTTATCAATGTCAGGGCAAGAACTTCAGCTGCTTGATGTAATTTTTAGTGAAATTTAGGGAAAGTGCAGAGCTTTTGTGACAATAACTGCACAAACGCTTCTCCAAGTTGTTGCCTCCCTGGCTTTGAAAACCTCTGCTCCAGAAGTGGAATGTCTGGAAGTGTTATGGAGGTATTCCTGTAAGCAAAGCCCACGGTAATATGGTATCTTATTAATATCATGTCTTCCACTGACTATTCCAAGAGTTTTGATCAATTTTGTACCCAGSATTGTTATTTCACTCTCCATAATTTTTCTTCCAAACACTCCAACCCACTTTCTTAACCAASTGATGGTTACTTGACTCCTGTAACTCTTACTCCGGTCTCTACCATGACACAGAGTCCAGAGAATGTGGTGTCTGTTCTTTATATACAGAAATCAAAACCAACTTAAAGACTCGGGCAAAGCAGTTTGCCTTTTCTTGCTAATTCTGAGATTTCTGAGGGATTTAATTGCTTTTGCTGGCAGAGATTTGATGTTTCTACGATAACTTATCTTTGTCCAATGTTTAACAAGCCCTCTGCAGACTGCAAACGTCAAAAAACTAAGTTAAACAAAAATTGTGAAACAAATCACGCTCTTGTTTTGCAAGTTCGAACCTACTCGAGGAAAAAAAAAAAATCAGCCTGAAACCAGCTCCAACCATGACCAGCATTAAATTAACTTCCATCAAAAATTTAACATCTGGATTTCAATTAGGCTCAGAGTTAATTGTTAACTGTCTTAACTCCTGACCCATCAAAGAGTTAAAAAAATAAAAGGGGAAAAAAAAAAAAAMAAAMCAGAGATCAGGCTTTGATGCCAGTCTGGAAGTTGCTGAGCTATTAATCAGTGGTTATCAGTTTGCCTTAGATGACTAAAACTCATTAATATAAACGAGAAGCCTGAAAGGATCACATTAGTGTGTTATCAGTTTCATCATTTACAACCCTGGAACAGCTAAAAGAGTTAAGCTATCACACGCCGCATTGAAGGATAATTTGGCACCATTAATTTTGTTCTGCCATTTGCCAAACCTAATTKGGAATGATAGGGGCTTGTAAATCTGAATTCAGAGCTTTCACCTACATCCCTTTATTTTTTTCCCCAGAGTCCTGGCATTTAATGAATGAAACCGCACCAAAACCATTCAAAGGTTTTAATAACTTGAATTTTGGTGAATAAATTTTACATTGCTTTTGATTTCAGAGACATATCCTTCATAAAAGCACAGTGCTGTGGTGATTATTTTCCAACCTTGTTYGTTCTTAAAGGGGCTTTCACACTTTTGGCACACTAGGAATGTGATGAAATGGAAACAGTTTCTTCCTTCCTAGGTAAAAATTAATTTAAAAAATGTAATTTTCAGTTTCCCAATTCAAAAGGTAATATACCAGAATTAATTCCGGAAACAAAGAGAAAACAACAAACGGTTAATGCACTAGAAATTGAAAACACTAAAATATTTTTGTTAGATATGTGCTCAGGTTGTGTATATGGCCAATAGGGAGGAAAATGCACACTCAGCCTCACTCCCACTTTGAGGAAAAGCTTAGTATTTAGATAGTTCATGAATAAAATAATAAAAAGTAATGCATAGACATTAACTGTGACTAATCAGACCCAACCTACCTCTAATTTCAGGCTTGCAAACACTTAGGTCAGTGAGAGCAATTCCGAAGTAAATTCATGTGCGGGAAATGCCTGTCCTGCCTAATCTTTGTTCCTGGTCACTAAGTCACCTAAAGGTGTCAGGAAAGCTAAAAGAAGGAAGGTGTTCCAACACCAGAGGTAGATGAAAATGCTGGATCAGGATCATGGTTATTTATTTACACCTCAGATCTACACTCAACATAAGCTGAATCAGCCTCRAGTGTAGCTCCATCCCTTGGATCCGAGCGGCTCCGCTAATTTCAAGGAATATTCCCGATGAGAGAGGAACAAATCATACCTGTGCTTCCTAAAGAGATGTCATTCACTGCACAGAAGGCAAGCATTCATCGTTCCCATTTTGGCACTTCTCAGATAATCCCTTTAGCCTTTGGGTTGATGCACTTTATAGAAATTCAAAATAACCATCCACCAGACTTATTTCATAGCGCAGCCTTTTATGAAGCTCTTCAAAGAGCATTCTTATTCCAAAGAGATAAGGGAGTTCTTTTGTCACATTGACATAGAGACTTTATTATCCTTTAATGGAAACTTCATCATCTGTGGCAGTTTTGAACCTCAAGGAGGCTGTGGTATTAAGACACAACAGACGTGCTACTTTTAACCATCAAAAGTTACAATTCAAGCAGTGCTTTCCACTTTGCTTGATATATTGTGATGTTACACAAGACATTTGCTCTTTTCTCGCACCACAATATTATATTCCTCATCCCAAAACTTCAGGTTTTTTTTTTAATTTTTTTTTTTATAAATTGTTTTGGAAAACAATTTTCAAAGACAAAGAATAAAAAAGGGCCTCTCACAATTATGGCTCCTGAAACTTTGTACCATTAGCTTCGCCTACTGAGAAATAACAATCTGCAAGCCAATAAGGAACTAAGGCCATGAAAAATTTTTTCAGAATATCTCAACTAAACCTCGTTTCCCTTGTCCTGTCATTCATTCCCTGGGAGCAGAGCCCGGCTGCACCCTCCTGTCAGAGTTGTAGAGAGCGAGAAGGTCTCCCTGAGCCTCCTTTTCTCCAGGCTGAGCCCCCCCCTGCTCCCTCAGCCACTCCAGACCCTTCCCCAGCTCCGTTCCCTTCTCTGGACTCATTCCAGCCCCTCAGCGTCCTTCCTGAATGGAGGGACCCAGAACTGGACACAGTAGGATTCCTTTTACATTGGCATTCTTTTTATATATTCCTCAGGTAAAGAAAGTTCCCATTTTCTCAGCGCTCCCACAATCCATTCACAGCTTACACAGCGTGTAAGATGTTAAGGAGGAACAAATTCTTTCCCAGGAATTCACCAACACTGAAGCTTTGTTAACCACAACTCCTCGGATTTACATAATTCCAGAGTCCTGGAAAACGTGCAAAAGCATCCACTACCAGGGGGATGCTTGTGAAAACCTATCAAGGGAATCATTTTGCAACCTGCTGACACTGTGTAAACACAAAAGTCTTGGGGGACCTTTTCAATAACTTTTGGTGCATTTTCACTCTGGCCAAGTAATGCAGCTCACACCAAACCATCCCAGGGGGTAACAGAAACACCTCTTATTGTTCTGTTTCATATAAACCCACGTTCAGTAAACAGCAGGTACAGGATGTTCCTTGTAGCACTAGGAACTACACTGGTAGGAAAAGAATAAAACCAGTGATACTCCCACAGTAGCACTAAGTCCATTTTTGCTTGTTTGTTTTAGGAGCAAGGACAAATTTCATGTAACTGAGATTCTGGAAGACTCACAAAGTGTTTTATTTTCATTAATATAATTGGCTGAAGGGGAGTTGTTCCCAGACCTTCAGAGCATTTGCCGTTTGACAAGGAAAAATTCAGCCTCATCTCCCACTGAGTTCCTGTGATGTCTCTACTCAAAAACTTTGCATGCAACAGACATTAGGGATGTCTTTCCAAGGATAAAAACAAACCTCACCAAACCTGCTTTGAACCCAGTCATGCTTTACAACCCCACATGCACTTCAAACCACACGGGGTTAATGAAGGGGCTGAGAGAGAAGTGCTAATTACGACAGTCAGAACAGTATCCACACACATTATTATTTTATCCAGCATGGCAATTCCTTATTTCTATCACTTCCAACACTGGACACTAACTAGTTTCTTCAAGAATGAGGAAAAAAAAAAAAAAAAATCAAGCTGGTCTAGTGGAAGGTGTCCCTGCTAATAGCAGGGGCTTGGAACAAGATGGTTTTTAAGGTTCCTTCCAACTCAAACCATCCTATGAGTCTATGATGATTTTTTAAAAAAAAAAATCTTTTTTCCCCCCCTGCACTTGCACAGCAGATTTAACAGAATCCAGACTTCTTGGCCCACATYGCTCCAATTCCTATTACTTCAGAGGGTCCAAGTCCTACAGGAATGGAACAGGCAGCATGAACAGYAGGATTAAGCCCTGGCCACACCACAGAAGTAAACAGGTTTTGACATACAGGGGACAAGCAGGGAGGACGAAAACAGAAAAATAAATTAAAATGTAAAACTGGAAAGCAAAAGCTTCCAAGGGAAGCCAGGCAAGTGGAGTCTGTGCACAGAGTGTAGCAGTTTAGTACAGGCAAAGCTGCTTGGGTCTGGGCTAAAASTCAAATTCAATCCAGAGATCAGATTCAGAACCCAAATTCCACTACTGCCCTCCTGTGCGGTGTCAGTGACTCCCMCGGCTACAGCAGCTCTGCCAGACACATCAGCTCAGCCAGGATTCAAGTCAAGGGATGGCTTTTAGAAAYTGCTCACAGGATACCCCTCCAATTCTACTCCGGTACCATCAAGGCGAGTCTGTTTGGAGTATAAATCCATTTTGGAAACGTACCCGATGATAAAAGATGACAGCATCTATTTTCAATGCAATTATTACTTGAAAGGTGCTCGTTACTGCCTAAACGATTCCTCTTTGATAGAGCTGGTACCTGCAACACACACTGGTATTCCAGTGGAATTCCACACTCCCAGGAGTGAGCAGTTCCCTAAACTGCTAATTAACGTGATAACAGGACGGCTCCACTCAGATACACTGTAATTAAACTTAGGGTAGAGAAAGGATAAGCTCTACCATCTGTATCTGTGCAGAGTGAACTGCTCGATTTGGACAGGGATGGGGATTTTTTTTCCCTCTCTTTAGCCAAAGGGGAACCCTCTTAACAGGGGATTGCTTGCTGAGAACTTGAACTCAATGTGTTCGTGCTGATGGTGTGTCAGTCCCTGGTGTGCTTCGTGGGAAGTCTGTCAAGCTTTGTTTGCAAATTTTCTACATATTTTCTTCAAGCATTTGTGCCACTGTTTCCCCCCCCCACCTCCAMCCCCCATTTCCAAGCAGTTCGGAATAATTGATGCGTTTTTACAAATTTTGTAATTAAAAGACCTACTGGAGTTACTATAGTAACGGGGGGCCTTTAGAAATCAATTGAATAAAACAAAAAATGGGGTTGATTGGTTGGCTTTGATCTTCTCTCTTTGTTCATTGGTATCAAGAATATTCTGAAAGATCATATTTTTTTTTTTCCCCTCAACTGCAGAGCTGTTATATTCCAGGGCTTACAGTGTGGAAGCTTTAGCGTTCATCATCAAGCCACGGCACAAATGTGGGCAACTTTGTGTTGTTCTCCTTCTGGCACCAGCCCTGACAAATACAGAGCAACTCCATTTATTCAGTTTTAAAACAGCTTTACCATTTTTTTTACCACTKCTTATTTTGCACGTGGAAAAACTCTCAACCACGATGCGCATTTTAGCGAATATTCCTCCAAAAATACAACCCAGTTCAGGTTACACGAGCACAACTCAGAGCTCATGAATTTCAAAGCAAGATCCAACTGGATGGTGCAGTTAACTCSGTTTATTTCAAGTCTTACATTCAGTTTTACTTCCACCAGGCACCTGACTCTTCAGGTTTCTGTTTCAGGAGTGTTTCCACTTTGAAAAATTACTTTGAAGCTCTTCTTTAACAGCTCTGTTCCTTCTCACCSTGGGTACAGAGCCAGATCATTGTTCTTAGGGCACAGATCAGGCCTTTTTCCCACTTTCCTGTTCTTGCTTTGGGATCCCAACCCACCAACAGCGTAAACACRGCTCGATGCAGCTGCCACCCACGTTGGAATGGCACGATTTACACTCCAGAACCTTTCCTGGGAAAGGACAAGCCCAGCTCGGTTCTCAGAGCCAAGCGTGGCCTCTGTTGCAAGCAGCCACCTACAACAGTTTGCAGTGACGAAAATGAAACTTTCCCCCTACAAGAGACAATTGCCTTTCATCGAGATATTTGTATTATTTACTGGAAAACACTTCTTTTACGAATATCTCATTTCCTTGCTGAAGATGAAACTAAAAACCTGAACGTCAAGATCCTATCCACAGGTATGGAAAGCTCTGCCTATCTACGGTATCACCACTACCCTGTGGTGGGCATGGCCCCACTTGGTCCTCACCATCAGTCATGCCCAATCCAACCCAAGCCCATTCCAGGGACTCCCCACTCCCACTTTCCCAACTCCGCCGCTGCGACTCTACTGGAAACTCCCGTTTTCCTTGGAAGAACACTTTGGTGCCCAGGTAACCAGGCAGACTGGGGAGGAGGTGGAGAGATCCACACTCAAGTCCCGTCCTGCCTTGTGGTAGGAACACCAGAAGGTGTTAGACCAGCTCTGCAAGGCACACCAGAATAAATCCACCCCACAGCTTACGCGGAACCAGCGAGACCCAACGATTTCAAGCCATGTCAAATCATTTTTCTCCAGAGGAAGAGACATTTTAGAACAAATTTAGCAACAAGGAAATTCAGCCACTCATAAATCAATAACGTTTCCAGAGGTTTAACATGACTTATGTGAAATCTGTCCTTTAAAAGGTCTAATTTAAGACTGTTGTTACAAGTTTACTAAACCAGATAAATTTATGGTCACACACATTTATGGAATGAGCCTGAATTTCCACGGAGAACTTGATTTTTACCTTAAATAACCAAGTTTACTAAGTAACTAACTTTTATTGCTCTGAAGGGCCATTGTTTAAAACAGGTTTCTGTGTAGTTAAGAGATGTGAGCCCAGATGCTCATTTCAGATACACGACTGGAGCTCAGATGAACACCAGATCCATTTGGTGAAGTCAGAGCCTGATTTGAAAGCAATAAATCACAACTTTTTTTGTTTTATATTGAAGTTATGCTAGTGAACTTCCTCAGGCCTTTGGAATTTTCTATTTGTAATTAAAAAAAGAAATAATATTCTTAGCTGATTAATGACAGAAGCTGTTTTTATCCACGCTAAACCAGTCCTTATTTTATGTAACACGAAATTGTGTTGCAATTCTAAAAGGAGCCATAAAAAACAATGAAGGATTGATTGGATTTTTGGTAAAGTTTTATAAAATAGACAGTAATGAGCTCTCTAACCAGCTGCCGTAAAGAAAAAAGAAAAATGCAGTAGCAGATGCATCTCCCTCCACCTTCAGCATCTACCAGAGGGCTGCAAAAGAGATAAAACCTCTCCTCCTGGGAAAAACCAAATGGAAACAGACTGAGATTCCACTTTCAACACAGAAAGGACTTTTGTAACCAAATCACRTGTGATGCACGGAATTGGCTCAATCCAAGAAGGCAGCTCCCAYTCTCAACTCGGCTGCAGGAGTGTCTTTCTCCCGCAAAATTCCACGAAAAACCCCTAAGCAGAGTAATTTCTTAAAATAAACAACCAACACTCCATGGCCTAAACAYGGCACAACCCTGTGTCCCCAAGTCTCAGGCACACCATCCCCTTAATAATGTCTCAGCATGCAAAGGAATTTCAGGAACACAGCATCCCATTTCTTGTCTGGGGAGGGAATGGGATGCTGAAGATGCTTTGGTGTGTCGTGTCCCCCCTCCTCCACTGTTTGTGGGCTGTAAATTCATGCGGTCCTGGGGCTGCTCTCGAAACTCCCAAATTCTGCTCCGGCCTCACAGCACATCCAGGACACCTCTGTTTCAACTCCTGATGAACTGGCAGAAGCCCTGAACTACCAGCACATCTGGCCRTTAGGTAACACTACAGCATCAACTCAGATTGAAGGATTCTTTCCAGTTTTGCCCCTTTTTGGTGCCATTTTAAACCAGTCACTTCTGCAGATGTTTCAAATTTTCCTTTTTTTTTTATACTCGCAATATTTTTCTGCCTTAAGGAGACACGACCAAGCTTATTTAGTACTTGCAAAACACTAACAAAAAGTGCTTTATAAAGATGACAAGTTATTTAYTATATTAACAGTAAGTTTTACGGGCTTATTTCTACAAGGCTTGAGCCCTTGCAGTGTTTTGTAAGCAGGGTGTGAGGTGGAAGCAGCGCACCTAAACTCCTGTGTGTCATCTTCTCCACTTGGGGATGTKCACAAACACCCAGAGAACCCACACAGCTTTTCCATATAGCTGAAAGGGGGAAAAAAAAAAAGGCTTTCCTCATGTGCCTGGCATGCCCTAATTCTGCTCAGTGGGAGAATACTTAAAAAAAAGAATGATGACAGGCTCTGACGTAGCCAGCGGAGTCATCACGGACGCGGCGCAAACCGAATCCAAAAATAGATGGCTCYGAGCTCCAGAGAGAGAAAGAGAAAGAGACCTTCCCATCATTTGCAAAAAGGAAAGCACCTTGGCTTATCAGAAAGGAGAAGTAGCTGGGCTGAGCCAGCRTTTGTCACCGGATGGGTACGTGGAGGTTGTTGCTGGGGAGCTGCACCGACATGTTCTGTAAAATCAGGTTGCACAGTGCTTTGCTCTCCTACAGCATGGAAATGTTACCCAAACRGGGTAACACGGGGAGTATTCCTTAGAATATTCCATCGTGATACACTGAATTGCAACCTGACAATGCCACAGGTGAGCTGAATGGGAATCCTCAGAGTTAACTGGCTGCTTACGCTTTCCCTGCTCTCCCTGACTGTCCCAACCTGCCAGGCTGGAGAGAAAACATCAGACAAGCTGTTAAAAGAAGTTGTGGGAATTTATTCCAAATATCAGTGATTTTTACTGCAGTGAAGTCTTGTAGTTGTTATTTTTGCTGGAGGATTAGTGCTGGTGGTATAAAATCACTGCTGAGGATTCCCATCATCAACTGGTGCTGGGCCAAGCGCAACTTGTCCTCCGGAATCTTAAGCTCCAAACTTTCAGCTGGACACATTGGGAGCGCAAAACCTCAAAGCTTAAACCAGCCAGGACATCTAGAATTCAATCTCAATTTTAATACCAATGTGAAAGGTGGTCTTGGAGAGTTGAGTTTTCAGTGCCACATCAATATAACGGGTACAGTGCCGTACTAATTAGCAGCAATATTCAACTTAATAAAGTCAAGTCTTGCTGAACAAAAAAAAGATACTCAAAATACAAGAACATCTATCCCATAAGCGTTTTTATTTT
Source organism: Amblyornis subalaris (assembly GCA_018881555.1). Lineage (NCBI taxonomy): Eukaryota > Metazoa > Chordata > Aves > Passeriformes > Ptilonorhynchidae > Amblyornis > Amblyornis subalaris. Next base: position 225,033 of record JACAXG010000301.1, on the reverse strand, counting down.
CATAAAGGGATCTGCTTTCCTTTTTTCCCCCCCAAAGGGATTTGCTTTCCTTTTCCCACAGAACAACCCCAGCAGTGAACGCAGATCCTACGTTTTTGAACCTTGGCTGTAAGCTTGTCRCATTTATTCACCCCCAATCTTCCATCCACTGCTGCATTCACTAAAAATAATGTGGAAAACAGATTTGCAAATTGCATCCAATGATTAAGTATTAACAAGAGGCAAAGCAGAAATAATATTTGATCCCTCAGGAAAAACAGGAAACATCCCTAGTCCCTCCACTCAACTCACGTGCTCTTCACAGGATGCTACTACAGAACTAAGTACAGGGTACTACTGTTACAGTAAATCCATTCAATACTGGGTTCCCTCCTGTTTGCTCATAATTCTCATTCTTGCTCATCCTTCCCTTTTTCTTATCTTGGGCAAGGAGCACACAAAGGAAGAATTTTGAGCCATTTGTTTTGCAATCTCCACCTCCTGCTCGGTTTCCAAGCCACAGCGTTCACGCACAGCTCTTCCACAACCACATTTTTAAAAGAACTTACGTATCCCTGGGTTTTTTTCACAATGGAAAATTACCCTTGCTTCAAGTGTACGAGGTTTATTTGTGGCCAGCAAGTGTAAGTTTGAAGTTAAGCTGCTGTTAATAGACTGTTCCTGGTACCAGTGAAACAGGTTTCTCACAATGCACCTTGACAGGCTTTCCTATGGAAACTATTTAAAGCACATGACCAGTTTTCTTGGGTTTGTTATTTATGATCAAACTGTAAAGATGAGCTCCCCCCYCAAAGTCAGAGCTGAACTACGTACCCAAATTCATGAGCTGCTGTGATTGAGAGCAGCTGAGCTGCAAAGAAAAAAAATTACAACAGAATGAAAGAGAAAAGTGCCAAACCAGATCAAAGAAGTGAGTGAAGAAGCCTGGAAAGACCTATTTAGCTCAGAATCTGAACAGCTTTTCAGACAAATAATAAGAGATCCCACTGGCTTCAGAACACGAYAGACCTTCATCCTCAGAGCATTTCTGCTCTGAGGGTATTTCACAATTATCAGTATTCCTAAGAATGGGAGCAGGGGGATATCATGAGAGTCATGGTCTCAGCTGGGTGTACATCCCCATTTAGGAAGCAATGCTCCTGTACCAGTTATCCCAGMTCTGACCCCAAATCTCTCCAGCTACTGACTTGTATCTGCAACCCAAATGCTTAAATCTCTTATTAATTCATTCTCACATTGATTTATTCTGAGATAAAAGCAATAAAAGAGAAAATCTTTTCCCCCCTTTGCAATCCTAAACTCCAGTTCCACTGTCTCAGTGTCATCCTTTCAATGGTCATGGTTTGGGGAAAGCCTTTTTACATTTGTGCTTGTAGAAAAGACACCAGATACAAGATCAGAAACGYGTAAATACACGGTCTGCTGCATAAAACTTTACAAATTCCCTCTAAATACTCGGGGAGGGAAATGAACCAGCAGYAAGACTCGGTTCTGCAATGAGAAAGGTTTAATTAATAGGTTTCAGCACAATGCAGAGGTGGTTTCTCCGCGATCCCAGGACTAGGAGAAGCTCACTCCTGTCTGGATTTACAAGCAGAGTACCTGTACAAACCAGCAGCCAGCACTCCCAGCACAGAACATCCCACCAGCTCAATCCCAGGACACGGATGACGAGTCACACAGGGAGCCTGCACGGGGTTGTATTGCTTTATAAAAAGGGTTTTACTAGCACATGTCGCAGATGACTTGAGAACTCASTAGTGGCTTCCTGAATAATGTGGCTGGCTCAAACTCGCACCAATAAAACTTTTACACCGGGCCCAAACTGCCACCTAGTATTTTAACATCMCACATTATGCAGGGAAGCTGTTTTAGAGAGCTTTAAATGCTCTGTATTTGCCCGACTTCCTCACGTCTCCAGCGATTCTGTGGCTGCCGGGAGCAAATGGCACCCAGCTGTACAGTTAGAGGCACAAAYACAACATTTCTCAGGTCCTGGAAGGGAGCTGGTTATTAAACAGAGGTGAGAAGCACTGACAGGCTCTGTCTGGTCAGAAAAAGCCCATTTCTCGACCTGTGTTTAAAGCAGGGCTTCCCTGTGATAGATGGACAGCCCGAACCGATCTCAGGGATGCACCCCTAAATCAGCAGGGCTGTATCCATCGGGGCACAGGCAAGCCTGGCTCGGAGCCACCTCCGGCTTCTGAACGCTCGTGTGCAAAAGGAATCAAAGGGCTGGTCACATCCCCATGAGTGGAATGAATTAGTTCCTGACAAAAGATAACATTTTCCCGGAGAACGCTGCTCCCTGAATAAGCGAGTGCTGAAAGGGGCTGCAGTTTCTGTAACGTGAGTGTGTGTTTAAGGGTCCCCTCTGGATAATCTGCATGTAAATGAGGCGACATTAAGTTGCRAGTATCTCTGGAAACTTAAAACTGGCTGCGCGTTCTGAAAGTTAAGTAAAAGCAGAACCAGGGGAGAGAACCCCTAATTACCACATAGCGAGGGGACTGATTAAAACCATCAGGGCAGGGATCCTGTGTTTCATTAAATAAATATACCGAGTTGAGCTTTATTGTTATTTTAGCTGATGAAGGGAAAATAAAGTCTACCTCCGCATGCATGAAATTACCTAAATTCAAAGTCTCACTGGCAACAAGAGTAGGGCAGGACTTTTTTTTTCTCCCCCCTAATGTTTGTATTTAAGTAGCTCACTACAGTTACTCGGATTAATAAGAAATGCTGAAGAGCAGTTAACCTCTGGCATTTTTAGAATTTTACATAAAGCCATTTCTTTGGATTTCACGTGGCAGGGTGTAACYAATAAGTGCAACATTAGAATACTATTTTAATCACTTTTGTAAACTAAAAGCAGAGAAGAGTCACAGAGCATTTTGGTGTAATGGTCAACAYCGCCACCTCACTCATTCTCTAGCTTATACTTACTGGGGTTTTTGCTGCTTTCTGGCTACTGCATTAAGTATTCAAAACTGATTGCCAAGAGCTTGAGCAAACAGCCTTGGTGAGGTCATTTCTGGGTAGCAATTTCACAGGGGGTTTACTTCAACTAGAGCAAGACAGACGTGAATTTGTATGTAGGCAGCAAGTTTCCTCTTGCTACTACCAAACCCAATTTAGTTCCACTGCWCCAGACAGGAGAACACCCTTTTCTGGGATATACCAATATTTGCTGGCTAGACCTCATTAGTCAGCATTATCTCTGCTGACATTTCCAGAGTTTTTAATTATGTCACAAAGAAGTCTCTCCCCTTTTTCCATCAGTGCTGGCAGCCTCGGAGGGAATCCTGCATCCAGAACTGGCACTGCTGGCTAATGGGATCCAGCTTCTTTCAGGAAGGGCTCAGCACGAGCTCAACATTTCCACGGGAGAGAAAGTTACAAGTCTTATCAGTTATTTTTGCTAATTACTTTAAAAGCTGGAGATTTAGGAGCTTTGTTCAAGAGCTCAGCAAGCTGAGACAGTAACTTTCAGTGTCATGGTCTCCATCCCCCTCGCTCTCTCTTCAAAAGTTCATAATCTAGAAGCAAAATAAATGAAAGCTGGAAGAAAAGCAGTGTGGGTCCACTGAAACTTGCACAGTGACCAGCATTGCTATTTTAACTGGTATAAAATCCTCTTCAAAATGCTTGCTTTTATATTATTAGCCTGTAATTTCTGTCGGTGACGTTATGTTTCCAAGGGTTATGTAAGACTAAAACATAATCCCGTACCTGTTTTCCCGGGCAGCCGGTGTTTAGAGCCACRTTTTTCCCAAGAAATATTGGATGAGCCTTTGGTTTGTGAAAGCTCCACAATGCAGTGGGGTAGAGAAACTAAAATATTTGCTTCTCGCTTCTCCACTTGCACAGAGTGACTCAATTCTCCAGGTACCTGAAGGCAGCATTCATGTAAGTGACTGCAGGTTTAAAAAGGGCAGCCAGTTATAAAGAATGACAACAAAACAGAGTCTGCTATAACCTCCCTTCCCATCTTCTAAGCTTAAAATCGGGTTGTGCCTTCAACACTGGGTGGGGGGGACGGGAAAGGAGAAAGAAAACAAGCACTGAAACCTGAGACCAGATCTCAGGCAGCAGCAGACTCACAGCCAGACTTCAAACCCTTGATTTTGGAGGTGCCTGGGCAGTGAAAATACTGATATTTTCACACACTSCAATAGCTCTGACTCAGGTGAGTTTGCAAGAAGTATGTAACGATATTCAACTGCCACACAAAAGACTTGAGGCATTTTTGTTGATTTCATTTTGCTGGGTTTTGGGGGAGTTTTTGGGGTGCAGCGGCTTTTTCATTTTTGTTTCATCAAGAATAGTTTTGACTGTACCAATGGCTMCAAAGGAACTCAAGGACCCCTGCTTTGTGGTAGCAAGCAGCTCAGTTCCTAGAAATGAACTCATTTCTCTCTGGAAACTCCAAAGGGCAGTTTTGTGCTCTGACAGAGTGAAAATTCCACATTTGAAACKTCTCCTTTTTCCCCATACTTTTTTTCACCACACACGAAGTCACAACCTCCATCACATTTCCAACCTGAGAGGCCTTTCTGCACTAAAGGAGAGGCAGACCCCATAATACAACGTAATGATAATGATCAGAGAACAGCAGCTGATCCCGAGGTCCAGATTCCTCAACCCCTTCATGAGCAGCCTCAGCAGGTTTGTGGGGAGCACTATTTTAGGYTCCCCACTTCAAGAGGGATGTGGATAAAGTGCAGAGTCCAGCAGATGGTCCCCGCCTGCAAATGGTGAGGGAGCTGGACTTGTACAGTGTGGTTTTGAGGACATTAAAGGCCAATTTCAAAAGCACCTACAACTATTTGAAGGGTAGCTACAAAAATTACGGAGTCAGATTCTTCAGAGGAGCGGCACATGCTGGGCATTGGCACRAACTGTGGCTTGGGAGTCTTGTGCTGCACATCAGGAGAAATTTCTTCACTGAAAAAGCASGCAGATTGCTCAGAGAGGCTGTGGGATCTACCACAGGGATGTTCCCAGGGTTTAGAGATGCAAAGCCATCGCTCAGCTGATCTGGTTCTGGCAGGAGTCCAACCAGAAGTGGAAATGGACTGAACGACCTCCAGGAGCAAATCCTAAGCAGCATTTCAGCGATTCTAAGGTGCAGCGCAGCCAAGATTTCCATCTCTCAAAATGCTGATTTATATTCTTCCTCCCACCCTTTCTTGGGTCTAATTCATAAGCTCACAGTACTTTCGGAACGAATGAATCAAAACTACTTTTAAAAAAGCCTCCCCAAAATCCCAAAACATGTTGAACTGCTAGTCTGTGATCACACGGACATTCCCTGATGCTCAGTGTAATAGGGCACACATCCATGACATTACTGGGGGGAAAAAAAAGCCTACAAAATATACCTATATGAAGCATTTCACTTCTTTAAGTGCTSCTTTTATCTTAGCTTGTCATGAGCTGAGGAAGCACATAATTCCCCACCCACAAAAACGAACCTGATATTCATTCAACATTTTGGGCAGACCCGAATACTTCAGCAATACTTAAAGCCTTCACCACCGCCGCCTGCTCTGCCTGAATGCTGTTACCAAAGAGTGGCTGATGAGTTGCATTAGGAAGTTGAGGCCAAAGAATAATGTGTCCCAAAGCAGCCAATTGGGGGGGGGGAAAAAATAATAATCAGTGAACAGCTGTGTGATTGCTGCACAACAGTTGTGGGAAAAGCAGCGCAGGGAGGTCAGGTTCTGATCCATTACATCACTGGGAATCAAGACAGGCTCTGTTGCAGGAGGAAGCCATTAAGGATGTGAAATAAGCACCAGAGATGAGAAATCAGCTCAGAGCCCAGTCCACAATCTGCAGGACRGGCAGCAGAACGCGCTCATTAGCATAGGCACATGAATGCCATTATTCAAACAAAATTAATACTGCATTGCTCTCGGCCCCAGCTACTCACTGTGCCAAGCCATGCGTATTTTAAGAGGAGGCACAACTCAGACCCCAAGAGATCTCATTCTGGTTCACCTCATGCTTTACTAACCCTTATATCCAATTAAGGCTGCCAGTTTTATGAACTCCTATATATTAATGACCACACAAACCTGACGGTACCCTCCCAATAAAATGAAAATGCGGGTTGAGTCCCCTCCTTAAAAGAAGCTGAATGGAAGCTCGGTCCTGTGGTTATGATCCAGGAATASACAACTGCACTATTAGACAATTACAGAGCAGGTTCCTGACCGAATCTGCTGACCCCTTTCTCCATCTCAAAACTAATCTAGGTTTTAATGGTTGATCCATTTACTCACAGTCCTCAAAAAAACCCAACTCCGTAACAAGTTAACGTGATTATAATGCAGTAATCTCTTCTCATGCCATTAGGACTACACAGGGAATATATAAGAAAGGCATCCCCAAGGAACTCACGGGTTTAACTACAGAATAAGTTCTGCTGTAAAATAAGCACTGGGATTTTTGAGGGGAGAGGAGATGGAGAAGCTGGTTAACGTATCTTTTTTTCCGCCTCTCCTGAAAGACTTCTAGGCAAGTGACAGCTTTTGTGTTGGGGAAATTGAACAAAGGGAAGAAGCCACTATCACAGGACAAAAATTTACACAAGACGAGAGTTCAGAGAAGTTCTTTGTGCAGGTATTTATACAGCCACCTCCTACTCCTAAAAATGAGTAAAAGGAGAGCCAATACTTCAATAGGAATCTATTCTGGTACTCCCTATTAAAACTCAATTTGATGCTCTTAACCTGTAGATCTGAATACAGAACACACATCTTAGGATCCCTGGCATTTCAAAATCTACAAGAGATGCAATAAGTTGGTTTTTTTTAATAATAAATGAAGGTCAACCTAAGTGATTAATGAGTTCTTTAATGTGTTATGCTGATTTTGTTCCAAAATAAGCAGCTGCTTTATATGACCTGCCTCATTTCAACAGCAAATCACAAAGAAAGTAGAAGAAATCACTCCCACACGAGAGTCTCCTAAAGCTCATGCTGTTCATCTCAAGAACAAGCCCAGAAAATAACCTGCTGTCCCTGAACAACAGCAAAGTGTCCTCAGATGAACTGGTCCCGTACAACAAATAATACACATTTTTCCAGCTACTCCCCGAGCAAACTCCTCGGAAACAGCTGAGGGAAAAAAAAGCAAGGTTAGGAGAGCAGTTGATTATTAATGCTGATCCATATTCAGACCCAGAAGTCAAATTAGAACGTGTCTATCAAGCCCTAATTAAGACGAATCGAATACAACTTCTCTGTCGTCTTCTAGAAATCACTCTGGGTGACAAAGTCAGCTGAAGCCAGCTCATGCAAGCTCCATGAATATTTTAAAGCAAAAAATATTGTCTTCCCTCCCCCCCCCCCCCCCAACTGGCTCGAGGGATCTGACAACAAAAGATCTCGTACCTCTAAGCAAAATACAGATTGAAAATACAAGTGACAGTAGCTTCTCACCATTGTGGAATATCAGAAAGGGCTGCAGCCCACAACAGATTGTTCCAATCAGCCTTACTCAACCACTCGAGCACTCCTTTGTTATGCACTCTCATCAGAGAAATACTTGGCAGTGTTCACATGTAAATCACCAGCAGCTTTTTTGGATCACTTCTTTTAATGTAGAATCAGCTCAAACTTTTCAGAATTGGGATGTTTCACTAGAATGCTCTTTCAGGAATACAATGCGCTGCCGAGGGCTCAGGCAGATGGCTTGGCTGAGACAGTCTGCCATTTGAACACTGTCTCCCGTCAGATTTCAATGAAATCAAAAAGGAAAAGCAGCAAATCTTTTTGACGTTATATTGCACATAAAAAAAGCAGCAGTGACTGGAAGATACAGGGTCACGAAACAGACTGCCTCAGTCGCTGATCCCAGGCCCAGGGTTAAGCCCTACCCAAGTTGTTTAATTTCTACACGAGAATAATTGGTAGCTCCCCTCTCATTCTTGACAGATCCATCACCAGYGCATCCAGCAATATTTGGCAGCGTAACACACAGACCTCACCTTACTCCCGTTCACAATTCCATTCTTCCAAGCAGCTGGAGAGGGACTACGCGCACAAGCCAAATTGGAAAATGCCCCGAGAACGAACCACCCTCTTGTATGATTCCATTCAGTCACAATTAAAAACCACAGATGGGCCTGGGAGATAAAGTTTTAAAACAGGTTTTTGCCACAAGAAGTTTGCTGAGCTCCTATTCTGCCCRTTCAGAACGTGTCCCAAGCACGACGCTCAGCGTTGGCTTGTTGCTATTTTTTAGCAAAGGAGCACCTCCTTTACAAAAAATTAAATTAGGAACTGCTGGAGAAATTATCCTCTCCCCCCATCTGTCAAGGGAGCATAAGCTGACCAGTCATACACTACTCTTCAGACACGCTGGAAAGCTTTGCAAACTGTGCAGTTCATTACACACAGATTATTGTGCTTATCTCTCATAGGCAGATAAGAGAACTGTTTGCTCTCCAAAGCAAATCACTCYAGTATTCCCTATTTTAACCTACAGCTCCAAGAAAACGCATTAATAACTCCGACCCTGTGATCTACCCTGGGCTGGAAAGCGACCCAGCTCCTCTAACCAAACACACCTTGTGCATCCCTGTCACTTCACRGACCATACACACACAGCCTCCTATAGCTACACTGTGTATGTAGGACTAGCGCACAGAATCCAGGCCTTGATCCCTGAAAATAAAACCAAGCCCCCAAAACGAGTCCGTGGGAAGTGGAGGCAGGGGCCGCTCTCCTGCCTGATGTGCCCAAAGCTCCGTGCGGTTACTCCCTTCTCCCCTCCTTTCCTCTTCTTTCAGCCCAGCACGACCAACTAAGCCAGGGCTGAATCGGGCCCCCTSGTATATAAATGGATCATTTGAAGTTACGCACGTTACTTTACGTGGAAAAAATTCGAGCTTTTAAAAAATGAGCGTGTAAAATATAAAAAGACATTTAAAGCGCGCGGGCGCGCGCACACACACAAGGCAGCTTTGCTTCGCCCTGCCTGTYGAGTAGAACAGATAGCCTGTTCTCTGCCTCTCTTTTAACTGCAAACCTTATACTGGCTGTGTGTATTTTGGACCCCTTCCCACGGTACCATGATTTCCTGAGTCTGCAGCCCATGGCAACAGCAGAAAAACCGGAGTGCGGCGGCTCCGCAGATGGTGCGAGGCCAACCGCCCCGTGCCAGCTCCGTATCTTCTGCCGTGACTTCGGCATTATCTAAGGCCTGGCTACGTGGCAAGAGTTACCTTCGTGCTAATAAATTATGTTCCTTTTCATTTATAAATCGGGCTTGCCTGAGGGGAGCTCTGGCCTTCACGTGAAAAACCACAATCACACGGCCCTCGCGTATACATCGTCACGCTGCCAGAGGAAAAGGATACTCTGAACTGCTGTGGAGGCACCAGAAAATCCACAGAGTTTTATCACTCAATTCCAGCAGGTCACAGGTCACCACGACTGTTCAACAACAAAGCATGACAGCCCCCTCCCCGAATTTACGGATGTGCAGCACATACATCATCCCACAGAATCGCCTGCGGTGAAAGCTGCGTTTCCACGCGTCCGCAACGAAAGCGTGAGACCCGGAATTACACACACGGGGAAAAGGTGCCGGAAACAATTCCGGGGTTGCTTTCCACGGAGAAATGTTAAGCGTGAATCTTCCTTGAGCGGCTTTAATAAGAGACTCTGCATCTGGCATTGCCCTGGGAGAAGGGAGCTGGAGGAAGGACACGCTTTTCCAAAGGAATAATATTAACAAAAACACACCAGTCACCCACACTGCACTCACCAGGCACAGCTACAAAACCACCTCAGGGCACGGATGCTTTAAATCCCACCCACCATCCAGGTTTTCCATGGAAGGAATGGTCACCGCCAAAGCTTCTCCCACCTCAAGGTGTAAATCCCTTAAGTTTATTACAAAGTACTAAAACAAAACCACCTCAGACAAACACGTGGCTCCAATCCGAGTGATTTCGAACCCAGGCAACTGGATAAGAATGGATCCAGTCTTTTCTGATATGCAAAAACTGATCAATTCTCTATTGAACCTAATGGAATTATTCCTTTGGCTCCAGCAAGGTTAAGCTTCAAGGTAAGCAGCACTTCCCACATGGATTCTGAGCTTCTTTCAGTAGCAGGTCATCGACAGCAACTCTGACAAATCTCCTGATTTAAGTTCAAAGAAAACTGATTCTCATTCAAGCCAAAATTTCAACGTACACTGACAAAGCATAAAAAGACATTTTTGTAACACCTCCCAGAAAAAAAAAGCTTTAAAAGTCTTTATATATTGACAATAGAATGAAATGGTTTATTAAAAACAACAATAAACATTATGCCTTGTTTGCTTCTATTATAGTTTTTCATCTTCTTCCCTCCACTCTAAGTTCAACTGTCCCTTCAGTGAAAATATCCAAAGACACCTTATAAAATTGATATAACAGCTTAAAAGTACCACAAACCACACTAAGATCATAATAAAACTGTATCAATTCAACTCTGGAGCAATTTTTACGATCTCTAGACTAAACAAAGTTGCCAGTGCAAGCTAAGCACAAAACCGGGTGGGGGGGAGTGGAATGAAGATAACATTCAAGCAAAGAGCAGAAATTCAATGTGCAATTAAACAGAACTTATATCCACCCCCATAGAGGAAATACATTTCATTATATGTTATCTTTTGTATTATTATAACAAACATCCATCCCTAAGGTTTTAGTTTAGGCCTGTGGTGTTATCTCAGGAAATTGCACAAAAAACTGGAAAAGAAATCAAAGGGAACCTCACAACTATTTGTGTGGACCATGTAAGAGGAATCGAAGTTAAAGATGAGTGAACTGTCCAAAAGCAGCTCAAACCCCAGGTTTTTGCTTTCACCTGACACGAGTCAGTGCTGAATGGAGAACTGAGCAGTCATTTAAAGAAAACAAACAAGAAACTGACTTCTACTAAACTCTATCAAAACACCAATACCCCAAACAGTTTAAAAAAGGAATGAGGCAAAACTGGCCTAATTCCCTACTTTAGCTGCTTGCCAATATTCAACTCTTGCCCTTCAGCTAAAATAGTAGTGGTGCTTTATTCGCAAACAATAAAATGTAAATATTAGAAGAAAAATCTATTCACTGTCATCTTGGAATTAATCAGGAGAAAATCCAGAGCTATATAGGGATTTAAAAAAATAGATAATTATGCCTCTGCATGCTTATCTTTTTAATGTATAAGTCCCAGCATAAACACAGTTGTATTTTCTTCTTTATTCTCCAGGTCCCAGGCAACAGACCCCATATTGGGATTGAAATTAAAGCAACAGCAGTATCCAACATGGACTGTAATGTTATAAACACTAAAGTTATAAACACTAAAGAATGGGACAAGCAGGTTATGTCTTCTGTAGTGTCCCTTTCCTCTCATCCCCAAAATATCACAAACAACTTTTACTTTGATCTTGCACAGCCCCACAGCAAATTTATCAGTTGTTATATAAATCTACATCCATGAACTGAAAAGCTGCTCTGAAATGTTTATTTGGCTTGAGTTCTTCGTCTCTATCCCATGATTCTACCACAAACACTCTTCATCATCTCAAGCATTTTACTGGCACTACACAAAAACTACAGAAATGGTTTAAGCACATTTTCCTTTTTTTTTTTTTTTGCTTACGCCAAGGCTTTTTAATTTTTGGACGGGGAGAGCCAAATGCAGCCTTGTGACAAATTGCTCTGGCATTCTGCTCAACTCACACACGAAGCAGGTTAAGTACAACACGATGTGAACATCAAACAGGTTTTTAAGAAAGAGATGCTCCAGGTGTCATAACGAAACAGCCAGAACAAGACTGACAAGTGCTCAGGTGTACCACTGACCTCGGAGCGTCTGGGTCAAAGCCACACAACGAGCACCAAACAATCCCCGAGACCCAATTTAACGATGCTGCCAGGTTGCAGCCCAGCACCTCAGCTCCGCTGAGGGGCAATTTCAAAAGAAATGCTTCATCTTCAGATCACAGCAAAGACCAATCCAAACAACTGCCCCACGGAGGACCTCCGCAAACAGCAGCAGCTGGACTGGGAATCACATCATTAAGGGACAGGTTTTGAGCAGATGAGGAGGAAGTTTACAGTTCTAGGGGACTTTCATCTGCAAGTAACACATAACAAGTCGGTTTTAATAGACAAGGATTTTACGGCTCACAATTCCACCTAACTCGAACTAATCCTTCGTGGCCCCTCCTGAAGAGCGCAGCAGCCACATCATCCCCTTTCCTCAGAAGTTACTTCCATGCTATTAATTCTATCCCACGTATCCCGAGCTCCCAGGGCACAGGCAGACACTTGAATTACAGGTTGACAAAACCACCTCAGCCGTGCCCTGCCCGCGGCTGGTCTCTCCTCGCTCCCTCGCCAAGCTCACCAAGTCACCTGCTGTGCATCCAAACCCTTCCCAAGGACCAGCGTGAGCTCACAGATCCAGCCTGGCTGGTGACCCAAGTCCAAAGGCAAGTCTGGATGTGTTGGGGTGAAAGGAACAAACCTTTCCTCTTTCTATTATTGCTTTCTTGGGACAGTGCAAATAAGACAGCTCCACCTAAAAGGCTCTCCTCACTCATATGGTTCAAAGGTGATCCTTCACATCCCTTCCAACCCGGCATTCCATGATAAACCCACAGCTTGGAATCCTTAAATTGACTTAGAGGCTCTCAACAAGGTCTGCCAGTTACATACATTTATTTTTTTTTTTATGTAGCTTTTCTGTATGGAAAAGAATCAAGAGYTCTGTTGAAGCCCTTTGGCCCTAAATTGTAAATTAAGAAAACACGAAGCCACCATTGTCCTGGATTTACTGTTGCTTCAGGCGTGCTTGGATTTATCCAAAYGTCATGTTAGGCACTAAAGTTCAAAATACCACGTCAATCAAGCCCATTAAAACAAGAAGAGCATCAGAAATTATTGGTTTCATCCTTTTGTTCATCAGCCTGAATTCTTAAAGCTCAAYGTGAACAAATGGACTTTTTCCTCTTGGTGTCTGCTGGTGGGGCAAAACTTAATCAGGAAGAGAGGTTTTTCTTAATGTTCAGTTTGCAAAATCCTGAGCCTGCAACAATGGGAAATGTTTATAAGTAAGGACCACATACACTGCCTTGAAAAGCTTAGCACTGACCAGATGCRAAGTGAGAGCTCAAAACTAAATGAAGAATTATTTCCATCTCCTCTCCAAACATTCAGAAGAATTAAGACAGCTGAGAGATTTACTGGGCATTGCACAGCATCCAGTGGGTTTATTGTGTTTACAAACCCCTGTTTCTCTTCTGTTGAGTTCCGCTGGCAAAACAGACAAATCGCTCAAGAAAAAGTAAAATGCAAAATGCATTAATACTTTGTCCTTTTTTAAAGAGCAATTTAGTGAAGATCAAAGGATTAATATTACTTTCGGCCTTATGCCATTTTCTTACATTGCTGTAAAATGAGTTCTTTTTACAAATCAACTTCTGGTTCAACACTAAGATTTTGGGTTTAAGCTCTCAAGTACAAATGGGCACTTTCAAACTTCAGTTCTTTCTCAAGTTAATTAAGTGTTTGAGTCCTCAGCCCATCCTCCTCTGCAACTTGGTAACTGTTTATTAAGTGAATTTTATAGTCTATTGTAAATAAGTGTTTCCAGTACTTTATTTGTGTTTCCTGCAACAGGAGGACTTTATAAACTCGAACGTTTCCTTTGAGTTGTTTCATACCCATCCATTACAAAACCAAGCTGGAAAGGGCCGGAAAAACCAAACAGATGAAGAAAGCTCTAAATGGACCATTAACTGGAGTAATTGAACCACATGATGTACATCAGCAGAAATTAATTACTACAACAAGAAAACATTGCAATAACATTAATAACCAAACAAGATTCTTCAGTGCAAAAATGTTTCATCTCAACCCCATTATCAAAACAAAATTTACTCAAAATTYACCACTACCCTTTGTTACTACTGCAAGTTAGTTTTGGAATAACCCCAAATTAGGGAGGATTAAGATGTCAAAACAGTCAAATATACAACATCCATGGTCTGGACGAGTGCTGAGCTCAAGGAAGAAGAGGCAATCCATAATCYTACATTGACAGCCATCAACTCTGCCCTGATCAGGAGAGTTAAGGTTTAAAAACACGTAAGAAATCAAATGGAGTAAACAAGAAAAAAACCCACTCTGGTGGCTCAGCTCTGCAAGATCTCCAATTTAATTCTAGTTATTCCAATATYAGAAGACATGTACATCAAACACACTGTATTTTATTAATAATAATATGAACACTCAGAGCYCATTCCTCATTTTCTGCTGACACACACACACACAAAATAACATGTAAGAGTACCCCAAATATTACACAGGTGTTCACTGCTAAACTTTGAGCTAAAACAAAATTGATTTTTCACCTGGAAAATAAATAAAACAATGAAGCAAACACCAAAACCCTGCTGCCACTTGGGAATAAAACTCTGTCTTGACCCCAACAATATTTGCTCCGTTCAAACTTTAGSAGTACAAGAGATTTCAGCCTTGAYATAACAAGTCACAAGAGTTTTCACKCCAAGAGGTCCCTCCCTCACAGCCCAGCTCCTCTGTTTCACAGGGTTAAGTTGTCACCAACAGTGATTCCACTAAAAATCCAAGTATCAGCAGCTTTTGCTGCTGGTAGTTATGCACTGAGGGATTTTAGTACTTKCTCTTTAACCAATTGAACTGAAAAGATGCAAATTTTATCACCATGGGCCAATATCAGCAATGTGAATGATTAAAACCAGCATCATTACTTCATTAATTTTCCTTATYATAACTAAATAAAAACTATATAGACAATAGGAAACTGACTATAAGGGGGAAAAAAATAGGCATTTTAGCCTTATTTGCTCTATACTTTTAACAGAAGAGGCACAATTAAAAACACAGACATCTGCAGGGACGCATCTGGTTTGTTTTTGTAGGAGAGGTGAGCATGTGTGTACAAGCATTAAYATTTAGGCTTAAAGAATCTGTCCCYGTGGATTTGTGGATATAAAYCCAAGCTCTTGACCGTGCAGGAGTAGAAGCACACGAGGTGTGCTGGGGGGTCCAGGGGTGAAAGAAGCCCTAGTTTGAACAGGATCATAGCTACAACCAGCTCATCCAACATGGAAATGTGTACATGAGTCCATCAAATTCCTGCCCAGGAATCCCCAAAACTGCTTCAAATTTACACAGAAGACAGAGTTATTTGATTATTTTTTTCTGAAACAATTTGCAAGCCACCTGCTSTACCACTGTATTAGCCTTGTATTTCCCCTCAGTTTCATTTATTGATTGCATTTGCAGCTTTTTTTTCCCCCCAAAATGCCCCCCTTCCGCCATGCAGTGCTTTCCTGAAGACTTGTGGAGCTGATAGCTTATTAAAATTGATGAGGCTCTTGATGAGCACACCAGTTTGTTCGGCTCAGATAACAAAAGGACATTCTGCTTATTGAAATGTCATTATTTCTCCCCCCCCCATGCTGCATTTCAATACAGTACCATGACTATGCAGAAATAAAGTTATTTCAGACCATTTGACAGCTATAAAAAGGAATTTTCATCATGGCATAGCTTTAAAAATCCTCAATGTCAAATTTTTAACCTGTATTAGTGCAGTGCGAAATATAAAAGAGCACAGGGCTGGTGCCACTAAACGCCAAGTCCATGCTTGATGCACGGTAAAGTTTGTCAGTGTTCAGTGTCAGAGAGATGATGGTTCATCCCCGGTTTAGTTTTGAGTCTAAACCATTCCCCCTCCAACCTTTTCCTAAGGAAAAAYGCCTCAAAACACAAGCAGAGCTTATTTCAGACCCTCCTCCTCAGCTGAGCCAGCCAGAAGACTCACTTATGGATTAGTTCACCCAGGGAGAACTTCAAGTGTCTGGGCTAAGAGGCACATGAAGAAACAGCATTATCAAGTTAAATTCCAACCCTTCCCCCCCTCTCCTTTTTTTTTTTTTGGCAAAACATCTGTCAACACTTCCATCTCCAGAGCACCAGGATGTGCTGATGCATTAAACAGCACAGCAGGTGGACAGGCAGTCACAGGAGTGCCCGACCATCACCAGAGAGTGCAGTACAGCCCAAGTGCTGCAATTAACAGGGCAATGAGATCGAAATGTGTTTGCAGTGCTGACAGTTCAGAGTCTACAGAACCACGCAGCAAACACAGGCAGACGAAGTAAAGGAATCACGTTGCCAAGGTAAGTTCATGTTTCARCTCTTCTGTCAACAAGCATTTTAAATTAATAAGCTCTTAATATTCCAAATTAACGTCTCAAAATCCCTGTGAAACTACAGGGTGCATTCTCTACCACTGCATAACATACATCTCCATGTAATTAAAAATAGAAAATAAAACACGTATTCCAATTTACACTTTTTTCCCCCCCTTCTAGTAGCCACATTGTTCAGTAGCTGCTTATCATTTTTGCTGCTTTTATTTCATTCTCTTTCCAGCATTCCACTGTTTTTGCAACATCCCACCTGGACTCTGCCTAAAAAGACTTTACCCTTGGAGGCATTAACGCACCCAGAGCTTGGCAGAACTCCTCAGGGCCAGGAGCTCAGGTGACATTCCTCCTTCCAAGGCAGAGACACCAAGTACAAAGTCAGAACTCACCCTGAGAGCAGAGAATGTCTCACAGAAGCAGCAAAAGAAGTTGATTAAAGAACAGCTTCACAGAAAGGGCAAATAAGCAAGCCACAGATGATTATTTATTTAAAAATAGTATTAAAATTCCCCCTTAAGCACTTACAGAGTTTCCACAGCTTTACCCTTCGCACACCAGGTGCTGATTAAAACACATTTGTTATAACACACAATATTGCTCTTTCAGCCTCCAAAGCCTCAAGACCAGTGACTGGACCGTGGTCTTTGATGGGAGATTTAGTCAMCGAAGAAATACAGGTCTAAACCTCAGTCCCTTGAGAACTCAGGAAGATTTATGTATTTACTTACTGTTTCTTTGACTCCAAAGCAGCAGGCTGTCCTGATCTAATAATGAAAATGGTATTCAATAGATCATAATGCCAGAAATGTCCATTATGATAATCCCGTGCAATCTTCTGCATGGGACAGCGCCATGGATTTCATCCAGAGATTACAATGCTTGACTGGAGCTAGAACTGAACCTCTAAGTGCWTTTTACCTCTGGCATCAAACTCAGGGCTATAAAACAAAACCCAACACACTCACACACCCGCCCAAGTTTGCAATTTATGAGTGCTCCACTAAAATGCTCTTAACTAGAAAAGAAACGAAAGTGACAGTAAAGCAAGTTTCCCTGCTCCTTAAGCAGGAATAAATCCAGTTATTTCACTGCCAGATCTACTTCTGATTTAAATTAATGTAAAAGACAAGATCATTTGAAAGCACTGTGGAGAATAATGTGAATACTACTCATTTACAATTCCTACAGGGAGAAGAATAGAGAAGTTATTTCAAGCTTTTTTTGCATCCACATAAAACCATTTGTGGTCTTACAACTGCAAGAAAAGCCATTTAGAGGATTCACTGACTTGTGTCAGGTAAAACATTAGTGACAGACTGTCACAGGAAATCACAGGATGCCTTCATGTGCGGTTTTATTCAATTTCCAGACTTCAAAAATGCATTCAATTATTGACAGAATCGATCTGCAAGGCAGGAACAACAAAAGAGGCAACAGAAGCCAATCCTTCTGTGGCCAYTGACTGCTTGGCTTTACGCTGCGCGGGAGCGTTATCATAACTGACCATTTGGTGCTCTGAATATTTATAAGCATTTCCCTGCACAGCCRCTCTTCTTCCCATTGAATACCACCAGCATTCATTCACTCACTGCCCTTTTTCTAAGATTTCTCTTAAGAAATCGATTTTAAAAAAATCCCAAACTCTTTGAGGGTCCGATTCTTCATTTCACCTGTGTGGCAGAAGCAGTGACCAGAGGACAGCTGAAATGTACACTTCAGCTCGCAGAACCAAAATATTTCACTTCAGGGTCCCTAAATAAGGAGCAARAGAGGGGAAACAAGTCCTCTTCTGGGACCTGGTGACAAGCACGCCCATGACAAACAAAGAATTACAAGTGTTTTGGCAGACAAGGCATCCTCATACCTCTCTAATCATCCGAGAGCTTGCAGTTTAAAGTGTAGATGTCTGTGTTTGACTTTTAAAGTTACAGGTATGCCTTGAACCAGTGCCAAGAGAACACCCAAAAGGCTCTTCACRTTTTATTTCACAAATATTTACTGATGCTGACCTAACGGGGACACTCACTGCACTTACCTACCCACGATTTGAATCACCTTATTGCTCGGGTACAGAAAAACTCCAGGAAAGCAATGCACCCAGGGAGGAGGAGGTGAGTCAGCCCTTCTCTGACGAAGTGTTCACTGACCTAAGGGTTTTTTTTTCCCCCTCAAATTACAACAGCTCCTTTACTTCTCTCACTATGAAACCACCTTTTGAAAAGGCCAAGCCACTCGGATTTGAAGAGTTAAATCAGAAACGTATCAAGCATGGAATAGCCAACCGTAACAGGGGCCAGCAGAAGTCATGAAACCGTGGGTGGTACACAAAAYAGCTTTCTGAACCGAACGCTTCTCTGAATTTTCCATGGAAAAATAYGGTATTCCTCAGTGTGACAATGCAAAATAAACAGCTCAGCTTCTTAACGCAACTGGCGCGGCTTAAGCCTTCCAAACTGCTCCTCGTCCTAGCAGGAAGATGCCAACATTCCTCTATTTGCTTAAGCGTTCAGAAACGTTGCTTTCCAAACAAATGACAGCGGTAAGTACCTTAACACCGTGTTATTCTCATCACTGAGGCACCGTCCTACACACTCACACAAGCTCTTGTTTAGGGCAGGGAAGGACACCACAGGTTTCTGCTGAACTACCAGCAAGTCTGAGTAACGAGTAGTCAGAAGTTTCTGCTCAGAAACTGAATCTTACTACCCCAAAGGAAAAAAAAAAAAATTAATGTTGTTTCCCCTCTCCAGGCTGTATGCGGTATAACAGCATCTTTAAGATGAAACTGCGAGATGCTCGCCGTGATATAAATTTTGTTTAAAAGCGATAGTGCGGTACTTTCTGGAGAGCAGCTTGTAAAGCACATTTCATCTTAGGGTTACAGAGAAACAAGTTTACACGCCAGTTAGGGGGGAAAATGCTCAAAACAGCAGCTGGTAGAAAGTCAGATGTTTGTCAGGACAACAGGGCTTGGTTTCCCACACACTCTGTGCCTTTTATAAACTTGTACATCTTAAGAACAGAGCAGGATCGTTCTTGCCTGGCAAGCCCGTCACGCCTGCTTTACGCACACACAAACCACGACCAAGATGCAATCCAGACGAAAAGAAACCACCCCAAAACACCCCCCCCCCCCCCCCCCCCCCCCCCCCCCCCAAGTCCACAGAGAGCGAGGGTTTTGCCGTAAAGCTTGCTGGTTTGAAGGCAACAATCGTTAAAACCGGATCTTACCATTAGCGTTTTTCCCACAGATGAGATGCTCGTAAGGTTGCAACACTCCCCAAAGTTCCGCATCGTTGTTGATAACCATCTCCAGGATCTCGGCCGAAATCTCCCCTCCACCATCGGGGCTCTGACTCGCCAAAACCCTAGCCTTAATCTCTTCCACGAGGTTTTCCATGCAAGCCGTGAGGGAGATGGCCGCGTACTCGTGGATCCTCACCGAGATCCTCGTGTCCACCATCCACCTGAAGAACCTGCCCACCGAGAAGGTGAGGCCGCACCTGGCCGACTTCCCTTTCCTCAGCCCGTCCCCGGCGCTCATGCTGTACAGGGAGAGCGCCTTGACGGTGGCCAGGACGCAGCTCTCGGACAGGGACCAGCTCTGGATGAGCTTCACGGCGCTCTGCACCTCGAAGCGGGTGCACTTGGAGTGCATCACGCTGAGCCGCTGAGCCTCCCTGGACACCCGGATCAGGGCGCGCCGCAGCAGCTGCGAGAGCCGCCTGACAGCTTCCTGGGAAAAGGTCCTGCCGTGCCCGTCTCCCTTCCCTTTGCGCAGGATCCTGCCGATGTCTTCATCGGTCCAAGGGTATTCCTCTAGATCYGGCAGCTTAGGGCACTTGGAAAAGATATCCGCGACCTCGGGGTCCTCCGGCAGCACGGTGTTCACGGTATCCCAGCTGTTATTCCTACTGTTCATGGAGCCCGAGTAGTACCACCAGTTGCCTCTGTGCTGAGAAGAGGTGAAGGCTTGGGAGTTGGACTTGGAAGAAGAGAGACTAAGGGACCTGCAGGAATCCCCTGCCCCATAACCAGAGTCCAGAGTTAAATCCTCCAGGGTCTTCAGAGTCGAGCTGTATATCCCAGCCATAGGAAAGACGTGTTCAGCCAAGCGGCGGGACGAGCACGAAAGGTGAGGCTGGGGCAAGATCCCTAGCGAGCCCCCAGCGGCGCGGGGGGATTCGCAGCGCAGCGGGCAGGAGCCCTCCCCGAGGGCCCGGCTACGTCCATCGCTGCGGGGGGCTGCGCTCAGCCATGCCCCGCCGGGGACGGGCGGCGGAGGGAGCGGCGGGCGCGGAGGCTCCGGCGGGGCGGGACGGGACGGGCGCTCGGCGGCGGCTCCGGCGCAACTTCCCCGGCGCGGCTCCGCCGGGCGGCCCGCACCGCCGCATGCAAATGAGGCGCGGCCAGCGCCAATCGGCGGCGGCCGAGGGGACGGCCCGGCCAACCACAAGCGCGGGGGGCGGGGCGGGAGGAGGGCGCGGGGCGCGGGAGGTGCGCGGAGCACCGGGCGAGGGTCGGGGGCGGAACGGGGGGCGAGGGTCGGGGGCGGCCGCGGGGGCCCGGGGCTGCCGGCGGAACGCCTGGTGTCGCGGCGGGCCCGCCGAGCTCGGGCCGGGAGCCGCGCGCGGAGCGGAGGAGCCCGGCGCGTCCCCCGGGGGGGGTGCGCGGGCCGAGCGCGCCCCCGGCCGGCCGCAGCGGGGAGCGGCGGGGTTTCGGTCGCGGGTCCTCGAGTCCTTAGAATTCGGCTTTAAAATGCGCTTTGCACCATCTTCCTACAAGGCGCAGCCCTCCGCAAAAATCCCGAGCCCGCTCCTCTTTACGGCCACCCGACCCAGGCGCACACAGATAATGTGCGTCCTGTGATAAAGTGTATAAAAATCTTCCTGCTCAAAGGATCACGGTTTTATCTGTTAGCTCACACGGATTCTGAATTTTGCTCGCTATTCCTGTCRTATTCTCGCTGTTTGTAGGACATACGTGAAAAGGTACTTGTTGAAGCCTAGAGAGAGTAAATTCAAAACGTCTCACAAAGGATGTTTTAGCATCAAAGGTACTGTCATGACAGATCTTACACAGTCCTTAAATACAGGCTAAAAAAAAAAAACATTGTGCATCTTTTCCACAATAATTTTCCTTACAAGATACACCTTCCAAATACTACCACCTTCAATACCTGGATTTCCASAGTTAAGTTCAAAACAACAAATTGTCTTTGTCTACCATGGGGACAAACTTTTCAGCAGGGCCTGTTGCAGTAAGACAAGGGGTGATGGTTGTAAACTGACAGAGGAATGACTCAGATGATACAGGAAAGAGATTTCCTAATTCAAAACCACAACGCATTACAGGACATCCTTTTTGCCTTTTTGTACTGTGGCATATACATGACTTAGTTTCAATAAAAAAAACTTATCACAGCTATTGGGTAYGAATGAAATACTTGAAAAATCCTGTATTTTACTTATGCATTTCTGCTCACAAGATCGAGCAGCTTCTGTTTATGCTAAAAGACAAAATACTTAATAGGATATACTAAATTTCCACTAAGTCCCAAACTCCGATATTTTTTAATAYAACATTTTCTTTTACCTTTCTTAGAACAAAACCCAACTATAATTCAAGTCTCTGCTTTTTCATAGCTTCTGCCCATGAAAGCATGAACACAAAGCAAAAGTTGTCTAATAAAACCAGACCTAATTCTCTCGAAGCAATCCCAATTTGTTTGGAAATCTCAACACCTCAGCACCTCATTTGTGCTCCACCATCAGTCAGAAACAGGTGTTTTTACCACACAACTGATGCCTCACTCAGGTGCTATTTTACAGATCAAAGCCAATGCTGCTATTTTGTTGCATTTTTTAGGTTTGAGCTCTATTTTTAAGAGCTGRCAGCACACAATGGTAAACAGGTCTCTAAATGTGAGGCAAGGTTTGACTGATTCAAAGCACCCAGTTTTAAGTCTCACGTATCCAATCAATACACTTCTTTATAAAAAATTATCTTTCCTCTCTTACATCTGTGTTTAATCCTAAATCTTAGGTACCATGGACTACTGCAGGCCTCTTAAACAAGACTTTYGGTGGGTCACCATGTGGTGCCCATCCCTCAGTCCCCACAGCTCTCCACCTCCTCAAAACCGGGCTATTCCCTGTTGGTTCCTCTARGATCACACACAGAAGGCTTGTGACTTCACATGGATCCCTGTAAGACTGGGAACRGGGCAAAAAGAGGCAATAGTTTGGCCTCTTTCACCAAAAGGCCTTTATGCTTTGTTTTGTGATGCCTACTTGCAAAAGCTTTCTCTAAAACTCATCCTGCTCCATCGATCTCCCAGGATTCATTTCAATCACAAGAGCAAGGCTAAATTCACACTGAGAATTGCTTCATAGTTGGCAAACAAGACCTCRACATTATTTGGGAAAAATGCAGCTGTGCAAGCACTCAAAACTTCAACAAATCATTTTTGTTCCTTCCCTTTATCACACCTCCCCCATACTCCCACACAGTTTGTTATTCCTACTGTTCCATGTAATTTAACAACACAAAAATTGTCTGGTTTAAGAAGCAGTGTCTGCTTTCCCACTTCCCTCAGACAGTGTTTTTTCATTGTTAGGGGTTACAATTGCACTTGTAGTATTTCCTTATACGATAAAAACTTTGCCAGATAAATCCTTTTTTCCCTCTGCTGCAAAGGTGTCACCAGCCTTTTCCACAGAGGAAAAAAAACACCTTGGAACAAAAGCCTCCCCCCCAAGCATGGAAAAGAAAGATTTACACTTCAAACTCCAAGATATTGAACACAGTGAAGACTCCAAGTCATACATCAAAACACCAATAAGAACAAGTTCACATTCCTTGATTTATAAGGCACAATAAGTATTCGGCTTTTTTATTTTTTTTGGCCTATGTTTCAACTGCAGCCATCAGGAAACCCAAGTTATTTTCACACAATAAAAGTCAGCTTCCCACAGATAGATTGCCTCATAATCATTTCTCTCTAAAATCAGTGTTAAGAAAGTAGAAGACATCAGAAAACTTTTAGGAACATAAACAAAACAGATAAAACGTGTAGCAGTCAAAATTCCACAATAAACACAAACATGGCACTCCAGAACTTCCATTTTCCTCCATATAAAGAGTTCAGATACGAGTTTTTCTAGCTCTGATAAACCACAGAGTTCAACAGTTTTAAAATTACAATTTAAAGTCCATCGGAGCTAATTAGAATGAAAAAGTCTCAGCATTCTCTGATACACAAATAGCAACTGGACAAAGGGTAAACCTATTTAAAAAATAATCACTTTTTTTTAAATACAGCAGTTAAAGCAAATGTAAAACCCTCATAAACTTAATCTGTACCAAAGACTCCACATCAATGCTTTTTAAAGTTACCAAAACATAGATTGATCTGTTACTGTTCAAACCACAAAGTTCAGTGAATCTCTAGAAAATAATATGAATATGTACAACATTAAGCAGCATAAACATCCTTTTCCTCTAGGTCCCATAAAAGCTTATTTTACTCACTTAAAGCAAAGACAACTCAAGAACTTCCACCAGGAAAAGATGAAAAAAGATAAATTAAAATACAACTGGCCTTAGGAGAGCTCTCAAAGAAGCTGCTTGACTGGTGCAACCAAGCCTTCAGAGCAGTAGGGAAAAGAGAGGAGCCCTTTCCAAAGCCTTATTTAAAGGAGCTGTGGGAGGGAGTGTTAATGAGGCCAAAGGCTCAACAGCTGCCTAGGCTTCCATGGATGTTGCTGGAAATTTCCTTCCCAAGCTGCTGTCTCTGTTTTGAGCAAATGCTGATGGCATTTTCCTTATGTAGCTACTTAATTTAATTGCATTTTATCTGTGAGATTCAGAACTATCTCTGTTAATAAACTGGAGCTGCTGCCTGACACCTGAAAATCAGTGTGAGCCCAAACAGAAAAAGATGTGGGAGAAGCAGAGACGAAGCATGACTAAAGCAGGTGAATCGCATATCAGGTCTAAATTAAATGATTAAAAAAATGTTCACTGCAGTTAAGAGAATACAATTTGCATATTTTTCACAGCAACGCTGATGGAGAGGTAATGTTCACCTGATGAGTTTTCTACCATACAGCAAAATCCCCATCCAGTCCTCAATTTATTGACTAACTGGAGTTGCTGGTCCAGTGTTTGGAGTCACCAAATACAATGCTTACATTGTAAGTATGTGTCGATTGATAATTCAGGTAAATCTACTTGATAGCACTAATTAAAATTTAAAAAGAGAGCACAGAATCTCATGAATGTAGAA
This sequence comes from Amblyornis subalaris, assembly GCA_018881555.1. Taxonomy (NCBI): domain Eukaryota; kingdom Metazoa; phylum Chordata; class Aves; order Passeriformes; family Ptilonorhynchidae; genus Amblyornis; species Amblyornis subalaris. The sequence continues at coordinate 200,480 of JACAXG010000301.1, read as the reverse complement.
TTTTAGGAACAATACTGTCCCTTGTGTAAACTTTTCAGGTGGTTAGAAGTCACTGAAATTAGGGGGTATGCTGAATAAGTCTTCAGGCTGTTAGGAATGAACGGCCATCTCACCTCCTCCCTGTGTTGGTTTTATCTGTGATTTAGCGTAGCCTAAAACTACATTTTGCTATTAACAATTCTTATTAACAGAAACACTCCTGCTTARCAAACCTCACCTCATTTTTTTTCTACTCTACTCTACTTATTAGTCTAATAAAAGACATTTCTTGTCCTTACATAACTTGCCTCGCTCGTATCCCTAGGCTGTCAATTAAAACATAATTTCTATTTAAATAAGATCAGGAAGGTAAATTTGCTTAGCATAAGAAATCAGCCCAGATTAGCTTCATTCTTATTTATAATGACAGCTAAGGCAGAGCTTCTCAAAATTAATACTGTCAAGAAAGAAGGGGTCATGTCTATCACGACTAATAGTGACTGTTAAGCAGGACCATTTAAAAAACTTTAATTGCTGAAGATTTTATATTACAGCCTGCTTCTGACATGCATTTTCAGGTACGAAAAGCATAAGAACCACTGAGAATCTATTAAGAATACCCTTTCTACTTTCAAAAGCTGCCTTTTGTAGTAGGTATGATTAGAGTGATAAGGAACTGGGAGTGAAATTTCTGTGTACATGTACATCAGATGCCCAAGATGAATAAATAAGTGATTTGCTTCTGCACAGACAACTTCACTGGGCAGCTTTGGCTGTTCTGTGCTTCTCCAGAGATCCTTCAAAGCCACTAGGTACAAACTGGTCAGCATCACCTTTATCCTTGGGAAAGGGGTGGAACAAATAACCCTGGAAAGCATTAAGGATGAAAGGGTGATTTAGAATCACAGAATGGCTTGGGTTGGGAGGGATCTTCCACTTAGTTCCACCCCCTGCCATGGGCAGGGAYRCCTTSCACTATCCCAAGATGCTCCAAGCCCCATCCAGCCTGGCCTTGGACAATTCCAGGGATGGGGCTGCCACAGCCTTGCTGGGCAACCTGTGCCTCAGCACCCTCACAGGGAAGAATTAATTCCCGATACTTGAGGCAGCCCAGGATACTCTTGTCTTTCTGGACTGCAAGTGCGCATTGCTGGGTCTTGTTGAGCTTCTCATCAACCAGCACCCCCGAGTCTCTTCCAGGCTACTCTCAATCCATTCTCCATTGATTTATGAAAGGGAAATGATGCCTGACTAATCTGACAGCCTTCCATGATGGCATCACTGGTATGATGGATGAGGAAAGAGCAGTTGATATTATCTTTGCTTAAGAAGGCTTTTGACACTCGCTCCTGCAACATCCTCATTGACAAATTGATGAATTATGGCCTGGATGAGCACTCCCTTTCGATCTAACTGGAAAACAACTGGGGGTCCCGTTGGAAAACAAGTTGGACGTGAGCTGGGAGCTGGGAATACATCCTTGTGGAAAAGAAAGGCAGCAGCATCCCAGACYGCAGCAGGAAAAGCACTGCCAGCAGGTGGAGGAGGTGATCCTTCCCTGTGCTCTGCGCTGATGGAACTCGGATGGAGTGCAGAGTCCAGCTCTGGGYTTTCCAGTACGAGAGAGGCATGGACAGCCTGGAGTTAGACCATCAAAGGGACACAAAGATGATTAAGGGWCTGGAGTTTCTGTCATTTGTGAGAGGCTGAGGGGCCTGGGACTGTTCATTCTGGAGAAGGTGGGACAGCATCTTTGTGTATAAATACCTGATGGGGGCAGAGTGAAAAAGAAAAAAGGCAGATGGGCTCTTCTCGGGGGTGCCCAGGGAAAGAACAAGAAGCAGTAGGCCCAAACTGAAATACAAAATCTTTCAATCAAACACTTTCTAAGAATGAAAGGAGCACCGAAGATGCTTCTTACACTTTTTAGATGCAGGAAATAGCCTCCCCTCCCCAGCAGCTATAATGCATTCGTTCCACGTTTGTTTGAAAACATTTTGAAGTAGAAAAAACCAAACTAATCTCGGGAATAACCAATGACGTTGCACCTAATTTAAAATGTAGTCCTCAGAAAGCATTGAACATTTCTGTCCTGAAATTTGGAGTGTATGAAGACGAGAGGTAATATAAAAATAGTTTTTTATTTCTAAGTGCACCAGATGATTGAGCAAGTGTTACAGTAGGCCTTATTTGGAAAGATTATGGAACTAYGAAAATTATGAATCTATGTTGCATTATTTGCCCAATAAAATGATTGTGATGACAAAGGGTGGAGAAAACTGTCAGAATAAGAAAGATTAGACTAGAATGCATTAAATTCCTGGATAATACCTTGGTACAACATCAGACTGTCTCAATCACTAGCAGAAATCTTATCAGTGAGGATTGGTGGGGGCAATCATGTTATACCATCTGCAATCAGATCAAATGAAGGGAATCAAAGGGTATTTACTTCATCGCATGACAATATTCAAGACAAAGGGTGCGCTAAAACTTACTGAGGCCTCATTTCCAACCCCTTCTCTTCTCATTTCAGCTCTTCCTATTAATTACAATTTTACAGTGCCTGCGTTGTCTTCCTTGTGCGGGGATGAAACAACCAGAACATTCCGAGCGCCGTTAGGCATTACCAAATAGCTGCAAATAGTGATGTTGTTCTTCAGCACTGAACGGCTTCTAATTTATAACATCCAGCTATAAAGTTACAGCAGGATAAACTTCCCCAGTCGCCCAGATCCTTAGCTCCGATATAACACCAGGTCTTGCCAAGTCTGTGTATGATTAACTACCAGTGTAAAATAACTCTTTGGAGGCACTTAAAATAATCTCGGTTATCAGGCCAYGGGGCCCGCTGCTATATCATGTCTGCGTGGAAACCTGCTGCAGTCCTGGGTGCCAAAACATTCACTTATTTGGAAGAACTTTGTGTCAAAATTGCACTTATTACTACAGCCGTCCACTGTAATATTAACCTGTCCCGTGAGGCACTTGATAGAGCAAATTACATGCATTGGTTGCAACGGATGTGTGTCATGTCTCCCGAAAGGATGGTCGTGTCCTCAACTCTCTCCTCCTAGCCAGGGATACAGCATTGACAAGAACATTATCAAGAGTCAGTCGCTATGATCACAAAGTCAAYGGAAAGAATAGCCACAGAGACAGACTTTTAGTTAGATATTGTATTTTTCATAACCCTGAACAGTCAGGAAGTTGCCAGGAAGCCAAATAAACAATTACCCTCGAAGAGTGCTGTAAAGGGGATGCCCCAAAGCTTATCGGCCCATGCTGAGGTCAGTGGCTATATAMAATGACAAACAGTGCTGAAAAGAATTGAAGACAAATTATAGAGGACGTTCAAGGTCAAAACCCACGTCTGCCTTGTCTGGGATAATTCAGAACCTTCGGACAACAGCCGCAGTGTTTGTTGTGGTACTGACATACAGCAGTGTAGCAGCACCTTCCTAGCTACTACTTCATCATAGTCTTCACCGGCTGTGTGCCTAAATTCTGCTTCCCCCTGGTTGTGTTTAAACCTTTATTTTCCCAAAGAATCCCGAACTTTATGGAATTAGCAGCTTTGCCGTATCGCAGTAACTCGCTGCCTCCCTCTCGAGGCCGCAACGCCGCAGCAGCACCGCGCTTAAAGCGCTCCGGGTTGTCCATCAAACGTGAAGGAGCTCCAAAAAGGAGCGAAATGAGGGACGCTCAGGGAAAAGAGGAAGGAGAGCCGTGTGAACAAAGGGTTGTGTGGCACTCCTCGTGGGATGGGGATGTCGTGTGAGCTCCGAGGAGGCACTGCCTGCCTGGCACAGGTGATCGTGTCCCCACGACGTGACACTGTCACAAGGTCCTCGCCTCACAGAGGGATCAGCATGTGCCACACCTCGCACACGGAACTGCTCGGAAGAGCTGTGGAGTTGCCCAGCGTAACATCCCAATTGCAAAGCTGCCAAATTTCTATTTTATAAAACCAGAAACAGAGATCTGCTTTCTTCCCATATCCTTAGCTTAAAGCCTCTGGAAAGGGGAGCATCCCTTTCTCTTCACTGGCAAGACAGACAGTGCAGTGCAGCGTTACAGAGACTTTCTCCACGAAGAGAAGTGCAGCGTGGAAGTGAAACTTCACCCTAAGTGAGGAGTGAATCAAAAACTTTGTGAGGCTTCAGGTGCCTCACTTTGAATTGGAATACATCCTGTAATGCCTGGAGTATTCCTTCTCCCAGGGTGTCATGCGTGCCTCCCTCTGCCATTAGGAACCTGGCTGGGAAATGCACGTGAAAGCATCAGTAGGAAAGGACAGGAGGTGTGATGAGTATCCCTCCACCGAGGTGATGTCACGTAATCTGTATAAATTGCGCCGCAGCGTGTTGTTGATGTTGTTTCCATAGGAAGTGCGGGTGGAACGGGGTTTCGTCCAGGGCTGCATGGAGAAGATTCCAAGCAAACATGTATAGGCATGGGGATCGTGGAAACGTGGAGTGGTTGGAAGGGACATTTCAAAGTCATCTAGTCCAACCCCCTTGCATTGAGCAGGGAATGTATGGATGCTTGCCAGAGCCACTTCTCGCCAGGAGACGCGTGGATCCCACTGTGTTTCACGCAGCCACAGGCTCTCCTTCCCAAATATTCTGCTCCCAGGCAGAGGTAGCCAGACCTTCTGCACTGCCCTCCACACCCTCTTTGGGATTGCCTTTTAACTGTTCTTTCTTCATCAGCAAGGACCTTGCACATTCCATCCAGGGAGACATCAGGAGCGAACTGGACACAGCTCAGGCCATGGAGGCCTGGACCAAGGAGTGAGAGAGAGCTGTGTGCAGGTGTATCCAGGAAATCCTCAGCGCCACCAGGACCTGGGAGCTAAAGTGACCAAACACCACCATGGCCACCAAACCAGATGGTGAATAAGCCAGCACAGCAGCAAAGGGGCAAGCAAGAGAGAGACAGTCACCAGTGCTGTCACCACAGCTGGAAGGCAGCAGAGAAAGTTCAAACATGTTTCTGGGAAAAATCACAATGGATCAGCACTTCCAGCAACAAAATAATTATTGAAAGAATGCCAAACGTGTTAGAATAAGGGCGGGAAACCACAACAAAACAACATCTTTACTTGCAGAATTCTCTTTTCACTAAGAACTTCTTACCTTTTTACTTCATGACCCCTAATCTTCTTTTCTGTGATTTCTCTGGTGAACTCAAGGGTTTTTAGCCCTTTCTGCTGTACACAAGAAAACTTTGCCTACCTGCACAGAAACCTACAATAGAATGCTATAATTTTTTTAGTTTGGGGTGTATTTCATATTGTTTAAGTACCTCAGAACCAATAGCATCTAATTCTAATTTAGTTGCCCAAAATTAGGCTGAAATTTTTATAGAGTTATATCTAAAATTTATAAGGTCTATGTGAAAAGTGTGATATAACTCACCTAGCATGGCCATTAATATTGGGTTTTTTTAATGAAAAACAAGCCAGAAAACCAAGCTTTGTAACACTAATAGGCCACTAAAACATGAAAGTTTGAGATAGGGGAAAAATCTTTGTTTCTGTCTCAAAGTATCTCTAGAAGAGTTTCAAAGAAATATTTTTATTCTATTTAATTATTTTAGTATTCATAATAACATTATATAAATAACATTATTTTAGTACTCATTCCTAAATTATATTACCCTTATTAAAAATTTTAGAAACCTTTTTCAATGAGAAGATTTAATCCCAGTATGTTGGGAGCAGTAATTTGTAGTTGGACATTTATTGCCAAGTGAGTGTAGTAATTATTGAAAATTAATGAAAACTTTCTGAGTTAATACGTTGGTCAGAAAGTACCTTCCCTAATGCACTGTTCACACTTTTCCAGAACGTTCCTTCCTAGTTTTTGTGTGAGTGAATGAACAATCTTTCACCATCTCACTGTTCTTGGGAAGGTGCGGAATGTGTGTCCCACCATGGTTTGGCTACAGCAGAAGAGCTTGCATACTTCCGACCCTAAAAGTAAAATCCTGGGGGAAAAAAAAAACGTTAGGGAAGCAATCCCATCATAAGGTTTCAAACCTCCTTGTCAGTTCAGTACAGGCACACATTGTTAATTAGCACTGTTGGCTCAGGCACCACCTCATCAACGTGCAGCCTGAATAAACATAACGCCATCCACCTCCTCAGATCCCTAATTCCAGTTATGACACAGGGCTGCTTGTTATCGTATATAACCCAGGAATATTTTCCCAACAAGGAGATGGCTGACACAGGCCAATTTGTTATTGCCACTCGGGATGAAACACATGCTGGAAGCCATGGGGAGATAATGACCAACTCCCTTTTTTTCCCCTCCGCCTGCGTCATTGGGAAGGCATTCCCGGGACACATCACCTGCGGTGGAAGGATCACAGTGCTGTGTGGGGTTCTGTGCAGTGCACAGCCAGTAACCGGTCCCAAAAAAATAATATAGGAGCAGTCTGTGTGATTCAGTAAAAGTGAGGCTGGTGCCAGGATTATGAAGTGTGGGATCCATCAGCACTCAATAAAATGGTGATTCAGAAATGTATCAGAAGTTGACAAAAGGATTAAATTAAATGAAGAATGGAAGGTGGCTGTCATAGGATAAGTCATGGATCACAGCAAAAGCCTCCCTGTTTAAATGCATTAAAATAGAGGTGGTTAGACCAAGGTCCACCTCCAGTCCATAGGGGAATACTTAGAAGTTAATCCTCGATACGATGGAATAGGAAATATTGGTTACAATCCCTGTGAGTGGTGAGGAGGAAAAGGAGAAAACCATCACTGTGGAAGAAAACGGTGAAAAGCCTCAAGAGTCTGTCATGCTACAGGAAATTATGATGTCTCAACCTTCCATGTCTTGAAAACTATTTTAAATTTTTCAATTTCAGGAATATGTGTTAATAAAAACACCAAGCAGAAGAGGGATTAGCACACTGTGAAAACAAATAAAGAACCCCTCTACCACACTAACAGCAAAAGAAAAGGAAAAAAAAAATTAATCTCCTCAAATAATAGGATAACCAGAGGACTGTTTCAACTCTAAATGCATCAAAAGTAGTTGGTGGTCAAAACTAGGCCAAATTTCCATGGTTAATATCATGTAGTGCTCTTTCTTGTAGCTATAAAAGTTTATCAAACATTTTTAGACTAAAAGAATCTAAAAAATAAAGTGAAAAATGTGTATTCCTCTTAAAATTGTTCAGAAGTTCACATTACAGTTCAAGACCCAACTGTGCTGCTCGACCACTGCCCTTAATCCAAGGAAAATAGGAAATGCACATAAACAAAGCTGGGTAGGAACGCTGATAGATCCCTGTAGGTCTGTTCAGGAGGCTTTAGTGTGTTTATAAGTTTGGTGGTTTGTGAGTTATGATCTGTATTTCATTTTTATCCCTACATCATAAGGTTCTTGGCAATGTAAAGGGCTTGTAAACCCCTTGTAAATATCTTGTAAATGTCCAGTCGGGGTGCAGGCAGCAATTAGGAGCTAGAAAGAAACATGTCAATTAACCTGGTAGCTTAGCATCCACCTCCAGGAAAAAAAAAAAACAACCCAAACACACTTATAATTTGTTACAGTTTCCATGATCGGTCCAAATAACTATTATCTCTTTTAGAAACTTTGGTAAAGCAGGTAAACATTTTATAACCAGCTCTCCATACACATAAAACCCCGACACTGTAGTTACGGGATTATTTTGCTTTTTTCCACTATATTTCGTGCTTCCATAATTCCAATTTACCTATTTGAGGCAGTGAATTTTCTGTGAACAGAAAAATGAGGTCAAATGTACAGAAGAGAACTTCGGCTTGAAGAGCAGAAAAAAAAAAATCTGCTGTTTGTTTTCCATGCACCTACCTGTAGGTCAAAACAGCCAAGGGCTTGTCCAGGACTTTAATTCAGAAGTAGGTCCCTGGCAATTGTGTAAATCTTAAACAAAACAATGTCCATCTTTGTGACCCATAATGATCTATAACTAGGCAGTGTGAAAAATTGCTTTTAGGCAACGACTGGAAGAACAACTCAAATGCTGGCAGCTGGGGCAAAGGGCATCAGCAAACTGCTGGCCAGATGGCAGGCACTGGGCTGGATCAATTAGTCCAGGCTGGAAGAGTTATTTTATTATTTATCTAATATGCTACTAACCCCAGGGTTTTTTGTGGTCTTTCATATTGTCAGAATGAAGATGTTTAAGCAGGTGGTTTACAGATTTTTTTGCCACTCTTCCATCCTGAGATGTCTCCTACTTTGATGGAAAATAGACTGAGAATGGCAGCTACTTCGAGTGAAAAAAAAAGGTTAAAATATTCAGATCAAAATAAAATCAGATTTTCAAAGGTACTGAGAGCCTGCAACTCCTATCAATTCAAGCAATACTAATTAGTGTGCTGGTGCCCTAGGATTAATTATTCCCTGGGTTCTATTTGTCACCATCTCAAGGGACAAATCTCAATGGCCGTTATTCCTCTTAAACTGGGCACCTCAAGAGACAGCTACATTCATCTTCTGTAATAAAGCAGATTTTTAAAACTGCATTTATTTCACAATTCATTGAAATGATCTTTAAAAAATCAGTTATATTCAGCATCTATTAATGAGAGACACTGAAAATGAATAGCGATGAGCTGCCACTAAATAGTTTAGTCTGTGTGTATTTTCAGGACAAAAAACTGAAAGAAAAAACATGTTAAACTTAGAAAATACTATTTTAATGGGATCCTGGCAGGCAGGCTCTGCGCTGGGAATTTGCAGCAATTACCTGTAGGTGATTCCATGGGAACCTGCCCCATCCAGTCAGCAGAGCAGATTATTAGCCATGTAAAGTGCTTGCTGATGCTCTGGCACACAAAGACCACGTGTACCTGCTACCATGGTCACATGCATGGGCAGAGCCTTTGATGTCTCTCTGCTTGCAGGGCATCCCTTCTTTCTCAACTCACTGAAACAGAAAGGGATTGATCCAGCCTTTCCTTGGACACCTAAACATCATCGGCTGCCTGACTTAAATCCCTCAGGTTCAGGAGTTGTGCCTGAGTAGATCAAGTATGGAGAATTTCTACCTATTCGCTTATTGGTTTCAAAGATGATAACATTTTCTCTCTTAGTACCTCACAAATCTTCTTTGTCTTTCCTTGTTTCCCAGCATCCATATTTCCTGGGGTTACCACAAATCCATCTTGTTCGTTGCTATTCCACTGTCTGGTTTGTTTGTTTGTTGTTTGGTTTTTTCCCCCCATAAACTCCCTATGATAATATTTTCCAGTCGGCACCATGATCCCATATCCACAAGAAAATTCAGACATCACCACTGTAAACAGCAAATGTTAACAGCTTTAGTACCAAAACTAACTGAAATTTGAGGTATGAACCATGCTGAAATCCATCATCACTGATGGTAATGAATTATATGAATATCTAGAGCCCTACTGATGCATTTAGCTACACACATATATCCGAAATTTTCAAAGGCGTGTATGTGATTTTTCCTGGCAATGAAATAATAGCCTGATTTTCCAGTCCTGCTGGGCAGACAACATTTTTAATTGCCTTTAATTTTCTGAAAATTCAAGTTCAGTTCATTTAGGATTCCCTTGTTTCTGTGGAATTGGAACGTACGAAATGGCACCTATTGTATCAAGGTATCTCTTGGATCAAACATCTATATTTATACATGCAAACATCCAGCATGCCAATTAAGCACTAATTTAGGGAACATGTGACTAAGTCATACTGATGGTTGACCCATTTAGAAGCTTGAGAGCTTCTGATTCTAACAACAGAGCAAAATATGGCTGTGTTTAGCTTTAACTGTTTTCTTATGCAGAATGAAGCTTTAATGGGCAAAATCATGTTCCAAAATTGAGGTTTTATTAACTGCCATTGGGCAGATGCTTCAGACAATGCTGCTACAGAGAACAAATGCAGAAAAACATTCATAAGCTTACTTATGGCTGCTCTAACTTGAAAGGAAATCAAATCAAAGCAAAGGCATTAACACAAGAAAATTGTCTGTATGTGACGTGAAATCATTTTAATAATGTAGTTTTGAGGAATAAAACCACAAAACTGAGATATACAGGATGCTCAACGTGTTTGAAGACCCAACTACCTGAAAAGTGCTGCATTTCCTATTCTATTATTGTTCTTTCACTGATCTTAAGGAAATTTCAGCTCTTTCTAGCACTAAATGTGAAACACAACCTCTTGATAATGGTGAACATTAGTACTGCTTATAAACAGCAATAAATTACTAGAAACAATTAATATAGGTTAATTAAATTCTATTTTTTGGTAAAAAAAGGACTAGGTCTAGAACCATTGGCATTTATCAACCCCATACAAACCACAAAGGTTGAAGACAACTGCTCCAAGRTCACTGAAGTCATTCTCGTCTATGGAGAATGAAAGAAGCAAAGAAAAACATGTTTGAAACATATAAATTATTATTATTCTAACACACTTTGCTATATTTGAGGCTAATCTTTTTCTCTAGTGGTATAAATTGAGACCTTGCCCTAATAACTACAGTAGAGGAGGGTGAAAAATGACAAACACAAAGGTTTTCTATCTGCCTTTTGCTGATTTTCTGCTACATGATTTTTTCATGTTTTCTATGCATCTCAGCATCTCACTCTGTGCAATGGCAGCCCAATGTGCTATTTCCCACAGAAGCCAGATTTTATTCCCTCCCTGCTTACCTTTTCCACCAGTATTGTCCCCTCAACGATCCCTTAAAGTCCACCTCTTCTGAAGACCTTGTATTTCAGTGTTTTCCGTGTTTTCCATTAGATCCTGATGACTCAAAGCACAACATGAAAAAAGGCTACATATAAAGCAAGTCACCGAATGATAAACTTACCATCACGACAACTTAAGCTGCAAAATGTTTTCAGGCATATCTTACAGAGCACAGAGAGATCCCCAGTTTGTTATTCCCTATCTCCTATTCCATCTCCTCTCCTCACCACACACCATGTCCAACATCTCAGCACGTGTCACCCAGAGGCTGGCTGACCTTTAGCAGCACGAACTGCGTGTCTGTGTAATTGCCAGCTTGAGGTATAAAATTGCTCTGGGTGTGTGTTGCCACTCGGGAATCGACACAGACAGTGTGTTCCGTTCATTGTATTTAAATGGGCATTCGTGTCTTGTTTCTGTTCCTAAATCTCTGGGTTTCTTTCCAAAATGTAATAGCAACCTACTTCTTCTGACTGTAGTTGTCATACCTCAATCCTCTGGCACGCTATTCTGTTTTGCTCTTTCCACGCTTTTTTTGTGGCCTGATGTTTACAACCAGGCATGACAGCAAAAGGGTGAGTGGAAAAGTCATTTGCAGATGTTTCCTGAGGTACTGCAAATATCCAAAGATTGGATATTAATAAATGCCAATTTCAGGTCTTGAGAATAGATTCATTTTATCATTTCACACCTGTACTGGAGTACATGCAGTAGCTGAATTTGTTTCATGACTGAAAATACAGTCAGTAATATCAATTATATTTTTAAATAAATATAAATATGCGTATAAATATATAGAATACGTGTAACTTAATTAGCAAAGCAACAGGAACTATTGGCCTGCCACTCCACTAATTCTAGATCCTTCCCCCGGGTGTAAATCACTGATCTACGTGTAAACTTTATTTACAGCACAATCCTGTGCGTGTGTGTAAGTGACACTGCCCTGGTAGTTTATGTTTAAGTTCACTTTAAATACAGAAACCGAAATACAAATAGCTAAGCGCTCTGACTTTTAATCTCCCCAAATCTTAATTAAGTGTGGTTTGGGTCATGCCTCAGAGAGTCATGCGGCCAACACAGAACCAGTCTCCCCGGGTAAATAAAGATGATTAATTTGGAATTGTTTGAAGTTTGTTTACTTTATGCAGATACAACAGGAGGCTCACGAAGGCAAATGAGGCGCCGCAGGAAACAAATATCAAGATGGAAGAGGGGGGAAAAAGGAAGTAAATGAAGATGCCCACAGCAAGATCCCTGTGGGATTCAAACCAGCATTCACTGCTTTTTCTCCTGAAAAGACAAAAAAATTAGAGCAAGATGAGAGACAAAGGTATTTGTGTCACGTTGAGCTTTGTGTGTGACCTTCCTCATGAAACAGACCCTTGGTTTTAGTTAAGCTAAAGTGCAAACACTGCTTGCAACATGTGCCACTGACATGGGTTTTGTTTTGGGTTTTGCATTTTTTCCTAGCCAATATTTAATCTCCTCTTGCTTGTTTGTTTGCTTTTTATGCATGCACGCACATAGGTAAGTGCACACCTACATCCTTTCCTCTGGCATATTGATGGCAAAGAGAAGCAGTTTTTGCAAGTCACTTTTATTTTGAAACAAGTTTGTGACCCGGTTTATCTACACATGTGTTGACTGGCTTAAAACTTAAAGTGTTAAACTTTAAAGGAAGAGCAAATATTAACTGTTCATGAAAATGTCCTCATGTCCCCCATTTTGCTGGTTAAGCAAGCTGAAATAGCAATTATTGATTTGTAAAATTGTGCCTGGGTGCTCCTAATATCAAACCTAGATGTGGTAGGTGTGATGAAGTTTATTTTGTATAAAAATAGGAGAAACACAGGTGATCTTTCTTGCTGTTCTTTATGATGTTGGTTATTACACTAAAGGGGAAAAGATTATGGGACTTGAAAGACATGTCCCTATAAATGGTGAACCAGAAAAAAAAGAGTTCACTGTTCTTAATTCTGAGGAAAAGGAATAGAAATAGTGACATTCTCTGTATAGTACAGACCTGAATTCAGGAGATTTAACATTCTAATCCATAATGACACATACTAGATAAAGCAATTGTCTGCTTGAAATAATGAGCTAGACTATTCTTTGTATCTGTTAAAAGAATATAGACATGATCTTGCAGGTAAACAGTTTAAGATGGATTATTCGTGTTTTGCAAAGGTTTTACCTCAGAAATAAGAAAAATAACTGGCTTTTTACCACTTTTATCACCCATAGTACAGGCACTAGGCACCAAGCCAAGGGACATCCTGCAGTATTATCAGAACTACAGCTGTCGTATTTACGTATAATTTCTAAGTATAAAAACATTGTTGATTCAGAAGTGGGTGGTGTTTTAATGCTACAAATTCCGATCTCCAAAGAAATGCTCTTCACTGTTTGGCGCATAGGGATTATGACCAAAGTTAATGAATCCCCTGYACCTCATTTAAGGCATCAACACACGAATGAGCCTGTATGTAGTTATATACTTACATAGTTTATATAGTTATGTATTGGTTACTTTGATTTTGCCAGTTAAAACCACTTTTTTTCCACACTGAAACAAACCCTGCCTCAGAAACTCCGTAAGTACGTGCCGTTTCCACACTGCCCTGAGCCTGTAACTTCTTATGTCACTGAATAACACCTCCACCACCAGCAGCTTTAGAAAGCTCCGGCGTATCAACAGTGAAATGACAGCCGAAAAATTCCTTTCGCAGCTCCATGTTGGTCAATCCCCCCTGGAATTTCGAGGAAATTGACCAGCCCCCCGAGGGCCTCTGTCCCCTGAGGGCGGGGAGTGGGAGGGGCCTCGCCGCGCGTGATTGACGTTCCCCTGGACCAATCAGAACGCGCGCTGGMCGCTGGCCGCGAGCCCATTGGCCGAGGAGGTAGCGGGGGGCGGGGGCGGCGCCGGGAGCCGGAGCTGTACTTGGGGTGCCTCCCGCTACCTGCTGGCGCTGCGGGCGGGACGCGGTGCTCGYGTTCCTGGCGTTCGCCGCGGGCTGACAGCGCGACCGAGCCACGGGGTGACCTCTCCGCCGCCGCCTCCTCGCCGCCAGCGAGCGCAGCCCCGCCGCTCCCATTTCCCTCCGCGCCGCCCTTCCTACCTCGGGGGTCGCCGGAGCCTGCAAAATGGCCGACGGGCGGGACGACGCCGCGGACCAGCTGAAGCAGTGGAAGAGCCACCGGGGCTCGCAGGTACGCGCCGGGCACCCTCCCGCTCCGCGGCACGCCCGCGCCTCGCATGCCGAGCGGAGCGGGGGGAGCCGCGGCGCCGGAGGGCGCAGAGCCCCGGGAGGTTCCGCGGGATGCGGCGCTCGGAGCGCCTGGCTGTCCCCGGGGCAGCGGCGGAGGGCGAGGCGCCCTCGCCCCGTCCCGTCYCGGCCTCGCCCCCACGGGCTGGAGCCGTGCCCCGGCACACCGACAGGCGGAGGGGACGGCGGCTGCCAGCTGGCCCGGAGCGACAGGGGCGTTCAGCGCTGCCTGGCCCCGGCTTGTCCTTTAAGGCAGCAATGGGGCTGCGCTGCGCCCAAGCSGCGGGTCCGCGGGCAGGGATGGTGCTGGGTTTTTTCCTTTTGGGTCCGTTCCAACTCATCGTATTCTGTGTGGGCTTGCTGACCACACTGAAGGGAAGTTTTTAGTCAGAAATTTTTCCCTGTGAGGGTGGTGAGGACCTGGCACAAGTTTCCCAGAGAAGCCGTGGCTGCCCCATCCCTGGAAGTGGCCAAGGCCAGGTTGGACGGGGCTTGGAGCAGCCTGGGATAGTGGGAGGTGACCCTGCCCGTGGCAGGAGGATGGAATTCGATGACTTTTAAAGTCCCTTCCAACCCGAACCATTCTATGAAGTGGATGGGGGCAAGTGGTTGACTGAAATCATAAGGGCATGTACTCAACAGCTTGGCACTCGTTTATGTGAAGATGTAGAATAGACCCCAAAATATTTGAGTAAAGGTATAAATGCTGCAAGAGTTGATTTCCCTTTTTCATCAAATCGCTGTGACAGTTTCTGTATGTATTTTCTGACAGAAACGTCTATTTGCCGCTAAATACACTTTCTGCTGTTCTTAAGCAGCAATCTTACAAGATGCAAGTGGATCCCTCAATTCCCACTGGAGCTGTTAAGTCATCTTAACTGTATTTTTTTTTTCTCCCTGTTCTCAAAGGTACAGTGTGAAAACTACCTGATGAACTGTGACTTCATCACATCCTAGCATGTGTCATAATAGTCCCTTTTTTATCCATGAGTAATGCTTTTTTTGTAGGGATGTCGGCTTTTCTGTAGCAAAGCAGTATTTGAAGAGAAGCCAAGGATAATTTGGAGATTGGGAGGCAACCCGAAGTCTGTATTGCATAAAGAGTCATGAGACTTTAAGATAGAAAGTAGGGAAGGCTTATTAGAATTTTAAAGTGAGTTGTATAAGGTGCAAAGTATCAGTAATGCCTGGAAGTATGTACTTTGATGTATGCTGTTTACAGCAGCACTGACTAAAATTCTCCTGGCTTTGCTTCCCTTCATTCTGTCACGGCAGGTTAGTGCTGTAACGAAATACAGATTCAAAAGTTCTTGTCTTTTAAGGTTTAGACTGTAGGCAGCTCCCAGCCGTATGAAAACACAGGCATCAGACTCAAGTCCAAAAGTAGTATGAGAATTCTTCTTGGAGCTCATTTTGTGTGTCCCACATGACATTATCTTGAAACTAAACTGAACATATCCTACCGTTAAATAAATAAATATTTTTTACTTCTAATGTGAACACTATTAGGGACCTTTCTGCCTGCACAAAAGAGACTGTGCAACCACAGCACTGTTAATTTTTTTATAGTCTTAACTTCAGTAAGCTGGGGTTTTAGCAACTACTTCTGGTGGCCTTAAATGTTGGCATTATAGAACAGTCTTGCCTGTAATAAATGAGCMGTGGAAAATATACTGAGAACAGTTCCTACTCTTGCATATTTCCCATGACAAGCTATAGATAACATTTTGATTTAAGCAGATGTTTCTTTGACTTAAAATGCCAGTTTAGCTTTCTTCAAAGTAACTTTCCTGTAAGTTGCTGAACATCGTGTTTATGTTTGTAACTAGTTATATGTTGTCTTTTTAAATGTTTATACAGATTTCAGTGTAGGTGAGTATTCCAGGCGTCTGAAGGAGTTGGATTTATGCTAATAGCTTTATGCTAATGAAGTGGTGAACGAAGAATAAAGGACTTGGATATTTTGGGAATTCAGCTAGAGTGGTGTGTGCTGCATATTAGTAAAAACACAATGGAAATGCACTTATCCTGTCCAATGCCTTTTATGTGGTTATTCATGGGCCTGAGCGAAACAAAGGTGTCTGTAGCTCCCTGTATTCTCTGCCTCATCCAGAGCTCTGGGTGTGGATGTGAATAATTGTTCTTTCCCTGCTTTGTGGGTTGCTTCTTGGTGGGGAAAAAAGTCTTCCATCAGATGAGAATTTTGTCTGTTTACAGTAATTAACCCCTTTTAAAGCAGAACTTCGGTTCAGTGTAAAAATTGGAACCCCATGAAGTTGCTGTTGGAATAGTGAAGGCTTTTCTCATCRAGAATTGCTTCTTCCTTTCTCTCCACCATCTCAGGAGGGGCTGAGTGAGTTTATGCTGGAATGGTTCAGGTGTGTGGATGCTTCGGGTAGGATGGAGAGAGAGCCCATATGGAATTATGTCAGTTTAGTGCAACATGACTGRTCATAATCTGTGACTCTGATGTTTGAGCTCACCCTGTTGTAAATTTTTTCTTTACTTTCTTTTTTTTTTTTTCCTTTATACTAACAATAAATGTACTCCAGGAAAAACTGGTGTACCTCTCTCACTACATTTTCTCCAGCACCAGTAAAATAGGAATATAGCCTTAGAGGAGCACGTAACCCCATATGTGATGCAGATAAAGTCTTTTCTACTGTGGAGTTTTTTTTTTGAGAAAGTAGGAGTACACTCAGTTATAGTGCAGGTGTTTCTTCAAGTTGCAGGACATTTTCTGGCAGTAGAGCATCTTAGGGCTTGTGTTAATCCTAGTCCTGCTGTGGTTCAGGAGTCTAAAATGATAATTCCTCAGGTGCTTCTGTTTCTGTTATTTTCCATAGCTCTTCTAGACCGACAGGAATCATGGATACCTCATTTTAGTCATCATGCTGTGTGACTGTAGCTCTCTCCTTATGCCTCTGTCCCTGTGCTGACATTACTTTCTTCTTCCTCTCCTTTTTCCAGCAGCTACTCCTTTTTATAGCTCTTTCTTCCCATCCCGTATTTTCTTGAAGCAAAATAAATAGTCCTAAGAAGAAATATTTCTGAACCATGAAAAACATTCTAGGATTATACCTGACTTGAACTCTCCTTAAATAGCCCCAGACACAGCACTGGGATGTAGGTAGACATCTGTATTTTCTATAACTACTCCAGAATCTCAAGTCATTCTGCCATAAAGCTGTTAATACGTTCTGTGGCATGTAATGGGTGAACAGTCATGAACATTGTGTGGCTCAAATCCAGAGGGTTTTTAATTTCTGGTGTTGATACCGAGTGTCTCTTGCTTTCAGAAACCAGATGTCCTGACCACTGGTGCTGGGAACCCCATAGGGGATAAGCTGAACATTTTGACAGTGGGACCACGTGGACCTCTTCTTGTCCAAGATGTTGTTTTCACTGATGAGATGGCTCATTTTGACAGAGAGAGGATTCCTGAGAGAGTTGTGCATGCAAAAGGGGCAGGTATGTTTAAAATCACATATTTTCTCTGTGTAGACGTAAAGAGCTTTTGTGTTAACATGTAGATTGTGACACATAAATTACATTGTTAGCTATAATTTAGTGTTACCGTTTTAATAAATCTGTATAAACAACAGTGGTAAGGCCTGKTTTAAAAGAACTCAGTGCCAAAACTTGAAGCACTGAAAAATGGTTTAAAAAAATGAGAGAAAATGTTGTTATAGTCCCTTGTTTTTAACTGTATTTGCTCTAGTCTCTGCTTCKTCTGTCTGTTCCTCCCCACCTCTATTTTAATGTTTATTTGCATGTTATTTAATAGAGAATTTGGCTTTGTTTTCTGATGCATGCCTGCCAAAGCAAGCTGATGATCTAATATTTACTTTAAAAAAACCTAAACCTTTTAAAAATGCATTATTGATCTCAGTAAGGTAGTATTAGTACCTCGATTTTTGTTATGGGTTGCCCTAGAAGGAGCAAAGGTGGGGCTCTATTTATGATGTGAACGTACATGGGAATAGTTCCTCTGTGGGGGTGGGAAGAGTWCTGTTGCTTCACCCAGCTGACAGGTGGACCAAAAATTCTGCAACACAGAACAGGATTAAAGAAATACCTGCCTTGCTCTGAGATAAATGCAGAAATCTTGGCAGAAGAGCATCTTCTGTGCTGCTGCTGGGAGCTGCTAACAGTTAAGGAGGACAGAATGAGCTGAGTGCAAATCGTTTGTGTTAAATGAGTTGTATTTCTATGTTTCCTTTTGTATGTTGGATGACAGTAGAATTACAGATAAGCTGTGAGTGGAAGGAAGGTACCTAGATCTGATATTTTGAAATTGCTGTTCTTCAGGAGCCTTTGGCTATTTTGAAGTCACTCATAATATCACCCAGTACAGTAAGGCAAAAGTGTTTGAGCACATTGGGAAAAGGACTCCGCTCGCCATTCGCTTCTCCACTGTTGGTAAGGGCTCTAAAGCTTTTGTGTGATAGCAGCATTTGCATTGTGGGGCACTCAAGGGTGTTTTAAATGGTTTCTGCCAACCAGTTCCTCTTCTCTGAATTTCATTTAAATGGAAGACCTTAAGCAGTTTCTGCCTGTTTCTGTGAGAGCTCTCTGGAGACACTTTTCTGTCTGAAATGTGACAGGGAGCTCAGCCCGAGCTGGTTTTTTTTCTGACAGAAAACTTGCTTTGTTTGTGGTTGGATCACAATCAACACTTGGAAGTTAAATGTCTGYAATCTCTTATGCTGTAGGAATGTTTTGAGGATGAATGGTGTAACCTAAATAGTGAGCAAAAAAGAGTTAAACAATCTTCCATAAATAAACCAATTTCTTAAAGAGCTGAATGCACAAACTAGCAAAATCCTAAATGCTATTAGTTAAAACTGATTGGGATCAATATCTTGTCTGATAGAAAAATTACAATCCATGATGTTGTGCATGTATTTAAAAGAAAAGGAATCCTAATGAGGATTCAGTTCTGGAATATTGGAGGGGRAAGAAGTAGTCCAGCAAGGCTCGAGGAGCTGCTGGTTTTGGCCTCTTGGCTGTTSCCTGTGTTAAATCCCCGAGGACCTAAGGAGTCCTGTGTGTTCTACAGGATAAGGACATGGAGCTGGGTTGGATCTGGAGCAGGTTGTTGCATCCTTTCCCTTTCCCTGCTCTGTTTGGACACGTTTCCTCCYTGCTCTTCTGGAATACACAAGTTTTTTAACGAGAGAATGAGCGTCCTACTGATTTCATCACTGTGTTCAGCATTAGCTGTTCTCAGAGTTTCTGGAACACTTCTGCTCAGGTGTTGTCCTAGGCACTTGTGCTCTGCTCTAAGTTCCCAAAGAAAATCCCATCCTGGATGAAGCAGGAAGAATTAAAAGGATTACAACTCTTCCATAGTTTTTTATTAGGCACGCTGGTTAGACTGCTGCCTTCTAAGTGAGAGCTTTCCCACTGGGATTTCGTGCACAGAAACAAATGTAGGTTTAGATGATTCAGCCTTATAATCTGATGATGTCTCTGTTAGTGATAATGCAAATTCCACTCTTAATTGGTTCAAGTGGATATACTTGTTTTTTCCTTCTTTTAACTGCGGCCTGAATGTTTGGCTGGGTTCACACTTCGAAAACTCACAGTGCCTGAAGTATTGTTGAAAAGATTCCTTGGTATAGAAAAGAGTGCAATAAACCCTGCCCTTTTGGGATGTTAGGGCCTATTTTCAAATGATATTTATGTGCATTTCCTATCCTAACGCTTCTCTGTTCATGTGTTTCTTCAAGCTGGAGAATCTGGCTCAGCTGATACAGTTCGTGACCCCCGAGGCTTTGCCATGAAATTCTACACGGAAGATGGTAATTGGGATCTTGTGGGAAATAATACTCCCATCTTCTTTATTCGGGATGCAATGTTGGTGAGTAAGCACCAAAGGTGAGGGTGCTTTGTGAGAGAGTCCAAAAGTTCATTCACATCTTGGTTTTGCTTCACTGAGAAGCAAAAGCTGCTGTTTTGACACTCTGAAACTTGGTTGTTTATTTCGTGATCTGAGCATTTTTTACTTGGAAAGATGTTATTAAACAGAAGTAAATTAAAGAATTAAAGCTTGATAACTCACGTGGTTTCATGCTTTTCACTTTAAAAGCTTCTTGCCATTTTTTTTTAATTAAATCTAATTTTTTTTGTCATTTAGCATAAGTTTAACAGCACTTAACAGAGRGGCTTTCCTTGAATGGAGGAGTTTTACACAGAGACTTTACAGTATCTCTGTATTCATTTACGAGTCACATAAATACAGATATACAAATTTGAATAGTTGTATCTCTCACCTTATCGACCACAAAATGAAAGCGTTCTTTATCTCTGTTTATYCTAATTGTAAATGTTTGACATTACCCTAATTTTACTGGTCTGTGAATGAATTTGCTTGAAGAGGGGTATAGCAGTGAAAGATTTTTTTCAGTGATCTTACAGCTTTGTCTATAATTTCTTTTTTTTTCTCTTTTTCCTCCTCCACTTCTGGACAAATTAGTTTCCATCCTTCATCCATAGCCAAAAGAGGAACCCTCAGACTCATTTGAAGGATCCAGACATGGTGTGGGACTTCTGGAGTCTTCGCCCTGAGTCTTTGCATCAAGTAAGCTTCTCCTTTATTTCTTCTGATTAAGAAAATCATGTTATGACAKCAGGTTTTTAACTATCTCTTTTCCATGCTTGATCTAGAAGTCTATGTAGTCTTATTTATGTTTAATTTAAATATAAATTATCCATGGTTAGCTGTTCTGTGCTTACAGGGAAAATYAGTTTTATTTCATTAACATTCTTAAGGCTTAAAGTAGAAATTCCTCAAGGAATTCCTAACAACATGAACATAGCTTCCAGTGATGCAGATTAATGCAATAAACAAACTTAGTCTGGAAGGATGACTTTATCCTTGATTTGATGAGCCCATTATTAGTGTTTGATCCTTCTCTC
This sequence comes from Amblyornis subalaris, assembly GCA_018881555.1. NCBI lineage: Eukaryota > Metazoa > Chordata > Aves > Passeriformes > Ptilonorhynchidae > Amblyornis > Amblyornis subalaris. Next base: position 179,578 of record JACAXG010000301.1, on the reverse strand, counting down.
CAGGTGTCTTTCCTGTTCAGTGATCGTGGCATTCCCGATGGTTATCGCCACATGAATGGATATGGATCACATACTTTCAAACTGGTTAACGCTGATGGAAGAGCAGTTTACTGCAAATTCCATGCCAAGGTATTGATCTTTGTTTTTTCCTCCAGTTGTGTATTGGAATGATACATCATATTGGATAAAAACCACAATGTTGTGTGACTTTTCAAGTTTAATTCAGGCTCAAAAGGTGTGTGGAGTCCTTGTTTAATATCAGTTGCACACCTCTAACCAATAGGAGAGGCATCATTGTCCTTGCTAACGCAGCAATCATTTACTAGACTGTAAAAAAACTCTTCTTTGGGGATTTGTCTCTTTTTATGGGAGCTCTATCAGTGAATTAATTTCTATCTGGAAGGCAGGTGTTGAATGTACTATAATTCTGAATTCCAAGTTACTGCAAGTTTGGATTACAARTCTTGTTAAAATTCATTCTGATTAATGATTTCTGCATGTTATAACTGATGCTTTTGTTGCTTTTAGACTGACCAGGGCATCAAAAACCTTTCTGTTGAAGAAGCAGAAAAATTGGCTTCTACTGATCCTGATTACGCCATACGGGATCTTTACAATGCCATTGCCAAGGGGGACTACCCTTCCTGGTCCTTCTACATTCAGGTTATGACCTTCGAGGAAGCAGAGAAGTTTCCATTTAATCCTTTTGATTTAACTAAGGTACGTCTGGTGCTGTTGTGAATATTCAGTTTCAGGTAGTTTTTAAGTGTACTTCTTATTATAGAGCCACGATGAGTCAGAATATGGAGAYGAAATTGTAATGGTGTTATATCTGATGTTACTCTTCCTCATGGAATTATGGATAGGGCTCAACTCCAGGCCTGTAGATCCCATGGCACTTCAGAAGTGTGATCTCAGATCAGAGTCACACCCTGAGCTCTGCTGGTCTAATTTTGTCCCACTTCCAGTAGCTGTTCCTAGGAATGCCTTGTTGAAAGATGCTGACACGAACTTGTATGGCTCTTTTTGTCCTCTAACACTGCTCCCCYCAAGTGGCCAAAGACCTTTGAACTTGAAAGTGCAGCTCAGATGGCAAAGAAAAAGGCCAGTTAAGCCAGTTAAGCATTTTGAAGTAGCTGAAAACAATTGTGCCACCGGTTCCACCCATGCCCTGCTTCCCTAGGCAGCTTTTCAAGCGCCCCTGGGTATTTCATTTAAGGACTCAAGTGCTGAGATTATGCTGGGATGATGAAATAAGTTGCATTAATGCTCTGTATTAATTGCAAAAGGCTTCTTAAAATAAGACATTTCTCAATGTTTGTTAGCAAAAAGGAAACTCGGTAATGTATTTTCTCAATCGGGGCTTAAATCRGGTGAATTCTGCCTGGCAGTTAAGCTGCATAATGCTATAATAATGTTTGATTTTAATGGATGTGTGTTATTGTCTTATAGGTTTGGCCACATGGTGACTACCCTCTCATCCCTGTGGGAAAGCTGGTCTTGAACAGGAATCCTGTCAACTACTTCGCAGAGGTGGAACAGATGGCATACGATCCTAGCAACATGCCCCCTGGAATCGAACCCAGCCCCGACAAAATGCTGCAGGTAAGCAGAAAGTTTGCCCYGCTGAGCACTGTTTACTGTGCTGTTTGTGAAAGTGTGGTGCTTCGAATTGACTGACCCCACCCTTCGGTAAGTGGTAATGAATGTTTGTGGTCGATGTTTYAGGGGCGTCTCTTTGCGTACCCTGACACCCACAGACACCGCCTGGGCCCCAACTACCTCCAGATCCCTGTGAACTGTCCCTACAGAGCCAGGGTGGCCAACTACCAGAGGGATGGSCCAATGACTGTTTCTGACAACCAAGGTAGTCATGAAAATAGCTTTGAATGTAATGATTCTTACGTGTCTTGTGTCTTTTGTGACTTTTTCTCCTAACTCTTAACTCCCTCAGCTTCAGAATTCCCAAGCATGGGCCTTTAACAGAAAGGGGGTTTTGCAGGAGAAKAAATAAATTCAGTAATGTCCCTACTTCGTGTTCCTTTAAATTTAAAGGCTGATTTTCATATGCTCAGTCCACTAAACTGCTTTGCTTTCTGGTTTCTGAGAGATTGTGAAAGACAAAAGTGAAAATGCCAAGAGTAGAGCTGTAACTTCACCTCTGTTCAGCAGCTTCTGTTCTGTCAGGGTTTGCCCAATAGTGGCTGTTCTACACCTGAGAGTAAACAAGGATGTACTTAAGCTGTGGCTCATGCCAAAATATGTGTTCCTCTGGGCTATGGATTCAGACATTTGCTGAGGGAGGAGAGGGAAATATTGAAAACCAGGAACTTGAGAACAGCTGCTCCTGTCCAAGAACACATGATAAGTTTATTTTCATGCAGTTCCCTAATTTCATGATGTGTTTAAAATACACCCCTATACAGGGAAGCACTGTAGTACTTCAAGTATGCAAATGACTGTGTTTTTATATTGCCTTGGACTTCAACTGTGACTTTGTTATTATGGTTCTCTGAGCAATATTGTTGTGAGAGTGGCCAGATCTTCTCATTTCTGAATCAAATCAATTTTCCCTGAAAAAAGCTATGGAAATTCTCTTTGTAGTGAGTGCTGTTAAGTTCTGGCTTGAAGACACAGCTCCTGGTGTTGCCAGAAAAATGCTGTCAGCTGTTTTTAACAAAATGAATCGTAGCTGAGTAATTGATTTAGATTCCTCCAGGCAAAGACATTCTCTGTCTTCTGACTTATTTCAGAGTGCTGCCGTCTGATTGATTTGGGTTTGGGGTTTTGTTTTCTTTGTTTCCAGGTGGTGCCCCAAACTATTACCCAAACAGCTTCACTGGTCCCGAGGATCAGCCCCTGCTCAAGGAGAGCCGCATGTTTGTKTCGGGAGACGTGCAGCGCTTCAACAGTGCCAATGAGGACAACGTGACCCAGGTGGGGTGTTGGGCAAAGGCTTTGTGTGGTGCTTGGCACACATGAGCAGTGTTTAGGGTGACTCTAGAGGGTATSGGTGTGAATTCTCACAGGATTTGAAATCCATATTTTGGGTATGGCTACGTAGAGGCTGTGACTTCTTGCCATTGGTGTCTGGAGAAGGAATYGTTGATGTACTGGTTGCCTTCTAACTTTTTGATTATTTTAAGTGTTGCCTGACTAGGAAGTGAAAGCTATTCTTACTACTTTAGGGAATTTCAAAAATAAATCTTCTTTTCCCCTTGGCAAGGTACGAGAATTCTACCTCAAAGTGCTGAGTGAGGCGGAGCGCCAGAGGCTGTGCAAAAACATTGCAGAAAACTTGAAGGATGCCCAGCTCTTCATTCAGAAACGAGCTGTAAGTGCCCTCTTTGGGGTTTAACCTTTGCTCTTTATGCCAGGCATTATGTGCCTATTTACACAATATAACATAAATTATATATGACACGTTAAAGTAACTTTTTCCTGGTGACAAGAATGAGATAGGATGTTGAACATCAAGGATGTTGTTATGTGTCTAGCATTGTGTTTCAAAAATCAGATGACTGCCAGTGAGGTTTTGCTCTAAACAAGGAAAAGGCAGTGAGGGCCAGGGAGGGATTGGATCTTTATCCTTCCCAGTGCAACTTTGTTTAAATTGGGAATGAGCTCTGCGTGAGATAACAGAAACAGTGTTTGAAGACGTTTATAGCTTGTTTCTGACTGCTCAGAATTAAACTTGTAGAAGAGAGTTTTCATCCTCCTTTCTTCCTTATGATACCTACTGCTTGTAGACCAGGAAATAGGATAAAGAATCCATTTGAAACACAGGAAAAAATTCTTGTTGCCTTTTCTGTTTTGTCTTCCTGTTCAGGTGAAAAACTTCAATGACGTCCATCCTAGCTATGGTGCCTGTATCCAGGCTTTGCTGGACAAATACAATGCTGAGAGTGGGAAAAAGGTATGATAATGATTCTTGGAGCTGAATTTTGACTGGCTGTGAGTTATTTTGGCTTCTCTTGTAAATCCAATGAAGTGAGAAATTGGTCTTGATTCCCATTTAATTTAAAGGCCAGGAGTCAGTGCATGTAGAATTGTAAAATAAGGAGACATCACTTTAATAACAATGAAATGTTGATTAAGTGGTGAGGTACAAAGACTTTCTTTCAGCTGGGGTTTGTAGGGTTTCTGGAAGATAACTGTCTGTGATATACGATGTGTTCAGGCTGATTATCCACCCTTTGTAATGATAATGAAACATTTCCACRAGCCTTTCAATCAGCTTCAGTCAACTTTGTTGATTCAAGTACTCCTTTTTTCCTGAAGTTCTCTGCTTTTACTGGAGTATTTCACTGAGTATTTCTGTTGGTTCGTTTCCAGGAYGTGATTAGGACATACACACAGTCCACAGCTCGTGTGTCTGTCAAGGAAAGATCCAACTTGTAAATCTGCAGGGATTTGCTCTGAATTTTGCRTCCTTCCACCTGCACAAGAACCTGTCCAACGCATCAATGAATGTGCCAGAYGTGGGCCCAAGCACAGGAGTGTCTTACAGGTGTGATTTACTGAGCTCTCAAGTGCTGCCTCTGTACTGGAACCCAGGTAACACAAGCTGCAATCCTGGTGCCTTTCAACACTAGTGCTTTACTGCTTGAGGACAATTTATGGGGTTTTTAAACAACTCATGATTTGAAATTGTCTTCGTTTCTGTGAGCAAACAGAAATTTAATCAGAATACTGCTTCAGTTTTTGGTTGTAAAACTTTCCTGGCTAAATCACACAATAGACGTCTTCTAATGACACTGTGATTGCCCTCATGAAGAAACTTTTTAATGTTAAAAAGTTGATATTGCTGAATATTTCTKATGAAGTAATTGTCTGTATGTATTTGTCAACACACCCCTTGAATTTCAGATTTGGCCTTCCAGAAGTAAAACGTTATGCAGTAACATTTGAGACATACCAACATTTTACTCATTCCTTATGATAGAGWTGAAACTAACTACAAAATTGAAATATAAGTACATTTTATTCCCAATATATATTTTAAAATATCTTTGCTTACTAATGCTGTGTTGGGATATAACTGACAAAAGGGAGGTAGCAAAGGATATTTTCTTATTCCATGCACTGTACAACTAAATTGATTACATCTTACAGCCCTTCCAGGGCTAGGAGGGCAAATTGTTCCTTCTGATCCCTAAGAATTTAAATAGGAAAATATTAATATGCCAAGTGTTTGGGAAATGAGCCTTCAAGTGCATGAATATTGAAATTCAAGCTCAAGAGCTTCCAAAACTATTCCCAGTGGTTGCTGAAGTTGTTATTTTACTGCAATAATCTGCTATTGCTGTTYCTTGATCAAGCCAGAGCTAATTTTCAGGGTTGTCCTTTAATGAATGCAGCGTGTTTATATGAACGTATCTGTCTAGAAAATAGGTCTAAAACCTGATTTGAGGCCTGCTGTAATGTTACCCAGTATCTGCAGTTTAGTTAATCAGTGCAAAAGATTTTGGACCCCAGTTATGGGATARTTATTGTCCAAGCTAAATGCAGAGCCTTTCAGAGCACAGCTACTGCTCTTAACTCAGGCAAATGTGATAAAAAATTCAAGTCATGACAGTTTGGGGATGATTTTTTTCAATAATCGCTGCATTTCTGGGTCTGCCTTGAGYTGTATTTTGAATAGGATTACTTCCTAATTTTGGCATTTAAGTGTGAATTCCCAGGAATAATGGCAGATAAAGAAGAGTAGATCCTAAGGGCTGTTCCATTAAATTTTGGAGAATGCTGTTTGTTCTGCARTTCATTTATCTACTATTCTATTGTGAAAAATTAGCTGGGATAGAGGTGCAGTAAAATAATATGAACTGATAACCTRTTGTATTCTGGGATTCCATTGGATTTTTCCCTGATCAGGCGTGTGGGATTACATGATCAAGTGGGAATATTTCTTGCTGGAACAGAGAAKCCTAGTGAGTTTTGGAAAAGAGTAAACGAGGCCTGATCTTTTAATTTTGGTTGCGTCTGCTAAGTGCATTATCTTGTTATCTTCTTTTATTTCTGAAATAAATGGAATTTAAAATCTCTTGGCAACATGTCTTCTGTGGAAATTTCATCTAGGAGGTTCGTACATCCCTTCCTSTGTTTTCYTGGAGGTGGTGCAGAAGCTGCAGGKTGTATGGACATTTTTGCAGCTGCCTTTGTTTTGAAAACTCACATTTCAACCCCACAGTTGTGCTTAAATGACTTAAACGACCTGTGCTCTGTGCTAAGCTGGCCGTGACAAGTGTTCTACAGCAAACCTGGCTTTTTCCAAAGGCGTGGAGAGCATTAGGCAACGCTGGAAGAACAATTACGCTCTTTCTTCAAATAAATAAGACAATAAATCCATTTACAGCCACTTACCGGGAGAATAAAAAGTCTGTTGACATGACACAGCCTCGGTTCTGTTTGGATTTTGTGTTCTGTTCAATTAAAAGCAAGCATTCCTTTGACAGGTTGTTGCAATATGATTTCAGTGATCTGTAAAGGAGAATTACTCAATATTTTCTCATTACTGTTTTATTTTAGATGCACATCGCTAGCAGTGGAATTGGGAATGAATTTGAAACTAATGTTTACAGGAGTACCTCTCCTTCTCATGGGCCTTCATTCCTAGGTTATTTTCCCTTTTCCAAAATATTTGAATTTGAGTATGCAGAAAACATGAATTCCAGAATCACATTGGTTGAAGTGAGCTGTGCCAGGAGATGAGTGAGTTCATGGGATTGCTAAATGTTTTCTGGGGRGAAAAAGGGTAGGTCTGGATCAGATTGTTACTGCTTTAAAGATGTTGGAAAAAGCCCTGATTTCCTTGCCTGTGGAAGCTGTTGGTGGGAATTGCCTACTAAGCACTGTGTGGGTATCCATAAATTTAGCATCCGCTAAACCAATCACGTTGTTTTGCCAAATATTCCATACCTGTTGCTCACCTTGGAGAAAAAGGCTGTTTGTTCTCTGTTTGGAAGTCTGATCCATGAATTCTCACGGGCAGGTGAGTCACCATTTTCTCACGAAACGTGCAGAGGTGGACTTGAGYGTGGCCTTGACTCTGACACTGAGGATTAAACCTCAGCAGTTGCCTGAGGCCATTTTGGACMGAACTGGGAAAAAGAACTAAAGCTCTGTTTTGATCATTGTAAATGAAATTAAGGCAGTTTTGACGGATTTGTGGCATTCAGGATGATTCCAGTTGTGGGGAGGGATCAGGGGTGTAAAAATAACAAGTGGAGTATTTGGTAGTTCACTGTTAATGATGACACTTTCACAGCCTAGAGTGCYGAGCAGAGCCTGGGTGGTTTAATTGTGTGATGAAAGCTTGGACTTTGTCACGCTGGAATTCCACCCAAAGTCAAACTCCAACCCCAGAGCAGCTGGAAATCTCCCTGCACTGCAGGCTGAGAGTCCACACAGGCCCTTGGGAGCTGGGCTGAAATTAATTTTCAGGTCACACACTGAAGCTTGATAAACTGATAGTTGTAGTTTTTTAATGAAAAAAAATTAAATATTTTAACTTTCTGCTTCCCAGAGCAAGGTAGTTGGATAGAGGAGGTCAAGGAAGACAATGTCTTCATAATTTCTTGTAAACCTCAGAAGTGTTCACATTGATCTTAATCCATTTCATTCAAATCATTACAAACTTCTAAAAGGGTTTTTGCTGAGGAGTTGTAGTCAAAGTTGGATCCAGTGACTCTGTGATTCAAACACTGTAAATCTCTAAAGGACCAAGTCAGAAGAAAAACTTCATTTCCTGTTTCATAGCATGTGCTAAACCAGAAATCCTTTGTATAGATTTGCTGTGTCTTAATTTCAGTGTTTATTCTTTGCTTGTTTCTCTCAGGTCCCCCATTTTAAAACTTTGACCAGGGTTGGGAACTGTGTTATTTTTTTGTTTGTTTGTTTTCCRGTGCAACAGATCCCTGTCTCTGTGATAGTTGATTCAGGATTGACACACAAATGGATACACTTTCCTACAAAACCCAAATGACTGTAGGATCTCTTTTCCACACTTGGGAATCTTTGACCTTGTGCTTATATGTTGTAAGAATTATTGAGGAAGGAGGATGATGGGAGATACTGGCTACASACTAAGTTGCAGTTGCAACACTCCCCAAACAGAATGAAAATACAAAATTCCTGCATAATCAAAGCTCCTGTGTTGTCTACAAGGCCTCAACAATGCTCTTCACTTGGGGGAGGGAAGCTGGAAAAGCAGGAATGAAGAAATCTCGTTTTCCCTGCTTTATTTACTCTGTGTGGGTGCGGAGTCCAAGGTGCCTCGGACGCTCTGCACTTTTCGTAAGTGCTTTATTTGTTTAAATAAGTTTCAAGCTTTTTTTGGTCAAGTTTCACATCTGATAGGTGTAAAGGTACAAGTGCATGAGGGCTGCAGGTTGAGGAATAGTTTCAACACCTCCATGAAATAAACTGAGTTTATACTATAAAAATCTTGGCTACGATCTATGAATGTTTTGACAGATGCAGCTTTTGGTTTAAAGGTGAAGGAGTTTTTATTTTTTGCTATTCAGCTTCATACCAGAAGACAATGTGCTTATTTCATTTAACGTCCAGCTGTTAATATGAGATGCCACATAAAATTAAATGAACTTTTTTGATTGAGTTTTTTTGAGTTTTTTGTTTATGGTTTTCTGTTGGGTTGTGCAACTAATTTACATGTATAACTAAAATCTCACCCAGCTATTCAATATTTTCCTGAGGGAAAGCAGGCAGCCTTTCATCTGAAGCTGATACTGATAAAATTGGTGAAAGATACCCAGGGAAAACTTGGCAACTGCTCCTGTTTGCTCTGGCACTGATCCATGTGTTGCTTAGGCTTTATTCCATATTTATCCACAGCCCTTCATCTCAGTCTTGCTCAACCTTCTTGCACACCTTTCCTCATCTGAGCACTGCTGGGTCCTCAAACAATGGAAACATTCACAGCTCYCTTTTTTTAATTGCATTTCGACTTGCAGGGGTCCTGAGTGCAAGTTGCACTAGGAGCCCAGTGCTGTCAAAGGTCCAAAAATCAAATTATGGTCTTCGAAATCAGGCCTTTCATCTATGCAGTAAATCATTTTCAAAGACTACTTAAGGTAATTTTAAAAGGCTTTTAAAAGTGTTTGTGAGTAGTTGATAGTGTTGTGACTCCTCCTTTGTTTCTTATTTCTCCCACAGAACTTTTGGGAATTGCTTCTTTCACTCCCTTGGGTCAGAAATTGTACTTTTGTGCTGTTAACCTCTAAACATTATTGCACTTTTTCCAAGGCAGGAAAAATGGTTTAATAACAAATCTTTCCCCTGTTCTGGCTGACTCTGCGGGGTTCAAGGTTTTTAAGTAATTCAGCCAATCATTGCACAAATAATACAAAGTCCATTTGTTATAATCACCAGAGGCTTCTCTGTATCTTTTTACCTTTTGAGATTTCTATTGATTAACCTTGATTTATTGTGAAAAGTGGTGGGACCTGCTGATATCCAAATGAATTTCGTTGTTCCCACAGTCCCCTTTCCAAAAGCTGGTCTTTTATTCCAGGGTCTGAGTATGTACTCACTGTAGTAGTCACTTGAGACAAAAAACAGGCTTTTTTTACTAATTAATGGAAAGATGTCTCTTCTCAAGGGTGATTGAAAGTACCTGGACCAGCCTCTTTCTCTGACTCACCTGCCTGGCACAGCCAAAATTGGATCTGATCTTGCTTTAGCTGCAACAGCAACTTTTCTATTTGACCAAACGTCTGTAGCTGATATTTCTTTACTTTTGGTTTATCTTTCTCTAGTATGATCTTAGTCCTGTATAGGTGGGGAGTGTACATGGAGTGTTCACGTGTGTCAGCCCAACACAAAGTACAAAAAACCCCCAAAGAAACCAAATAAATTTTGAAGACAGCAGTGGGTGTGAGCTGGTTTTAACCCATGYGTTTCTTGGCCTTGTGATGATGAGGATGCTCTAGAGAATAGTAATGAAAACATTTATGTTTATTCACTGCGTGTTGCACTTGCTACAGTCTAAGTATGGGTTGTAGTTTATTCTGAGTTATCGTGATTTAAGCACATTGCTGGAACATTGTTAATCCAAAATCCTTTGCCGTTTCAAATTCAAGTAAGCAAAYGCTGTATCAAGCATTAAACCCTCCACCTGAGGAGAACCAAATAAAAAACCATGGTCAGAGGACTCTGACATGAAGTTCAGTGTGTGCAGCTGCACCAGTCCATGATCTGACTCGAGCCCGTGCCCAGGCTCAGAAATGCTCAGACACAGTCACCAAAGAGCTCCTCCCTGTCCTAACAATTCACCTTCTGCTCRCCCTACCCACTCAACATATCTGAACCAAAACCCCAGGGAAAAACCAGAAGTAAAATTCAGGCACCTTCATCTCTATGGGTGAAGGATCCTTCAGTCCTTATTCATTTTCTTCTGCCGGAGAGTCCCTTGTGGTCCCTGCCCCTCTCATCGTGCTGGGAATGCAGACATGGCAGGCTCTGAGTGGTAGCACCAAGCCTTTGTCCTTTATTTGTGCAGGTAGGCATCGAGCCAGAGCTCTCCCGAGTKCTTGAGGGAGCTGGGAGAGAGACACAGAGAGGACACATTGCAGGGCTGCTCAGGGGAGTGGTGCTGGGACAAAGGAATGAGGATKTCTCTGCTTCTTTCCCTCACTAAGCTGAGTTGGAAGGGACCCGCAAGGATCATAGAGTCCAACTCCCAGCCCTGCACAGCAGCATCCCCGTGTGCCTGAGAGGGCAAAAGGAGAACAAGACAACTCTTGCTCTTGGGATTCCAGTCTCTCCTGCATCCTCCTGGGGTTTTTTGGGGTGTTGTGGTACTCACTGCACGATGTCTGCGAAGGCCGTGAGCAGAGGCTTGCACTGGTACTCGAGGCCGTGCTTGGCACACAGRGACTTCACCAGAGGGGCCACCTTCCAGTAGTTGTGTCTTGGCATGGAGGGGAAGAGGCTGTGAACAGGAGACAGGCGAGTTTCATGAACAATCCTACCCTTCCCATGGCCACAGCCATTAGTACTTCCCAGGAATCGCCCAGCTCACAGTGAGCAGGGTCTGTAGCTGCTCCCGGCTCTCCTTTCCCCTTGGTGTGCTTTTAGCACAAGTAACCCACAGGAATTCCCTGTTCTTTTCCAGTCCCCCTGTTCTTTTCTAGTTTGTCTCCAAATTAGATGATGCTTATGGAAGAAACCACCACTTTTTCCAGAAGTAACCATCTCCATAGCACAGAGAAGGAGATGAGCCCATCCTTCATCCTCATCTACTGTGGCAGATTGAAAACAGCTGCCTTAACATGGACATTTCCACTAATCCTTACAAGCTACGTGGATAAATCCTGTCCATATGGTTACACGGGTTCTGTCCATGTTCCATTTTCTCTTGTCATCCTGTGGATCCAGTGAAACTTTTGAATTACATGATTCTCTTTAGGGGAGAATCTCTCTCTCAGTCTTTTTAAAGACAAACTCATTCGTGCTCCACAACTATTTGTAGAATTCAGAGCAAAGAGGAATAGGGAAGAAAAAAAAAAAAAGAAAAGGAAAAATATTAAAAAAAAAGGAGAGGGGAAGAAAATTCTCTCTTGGGGCGAGTACTCACTGGTGCTCAATCTGGAAGTTGAGGTGCCCAGTGAACCAGTCATTGAACAGGGACTGCTCCACGTTGCAGGTTGCCTGGAGCTAAAGCAGGGGAGAGGAAAGCAAAGTCAGACATGACAGGGTGTGTTTGGGAACCAGAGCTGTGACTRGATTTGATTTTAGATTGTGAATGTGTCATTGCTGTCTACCTTTTCCATCACTGAATCTGTCACCCTATTAACCTTCACTTCTCAGTGACCAACAGGTTTCACCCTTTATGCAACACCAGACTTGCTCATGGTTAAAATTTGTACCTATATGGCCACGATTCTTAAGAAGGGGAAAAATATTTTACCTGAGTAGACACCCAGTCCAAATTCTTGTCATAGTAGATATCCATAGGGATGTGGTTCATCTGTGAGACCCAGACAAACCAGCTGCTCTCCAGCATCCTGTGCAAGGAGATTAGAGAATTCAGCACTGGGTGAGCAGCTCAGTGAAGTAACAGCACAGCCAGACTTACAAACATGGCTGAACACCAGCCTTGCTCATCCAGCACCTGGAAGAACYCCCAAACCCTGCCAGTTTCACACTTCCTTATGAAACACATGGTTACCTAATGTGTTCCAACACTGACTGGTGTTCAGCTTGTTTTATCTGTAGTCAAGGACCAAACTGATAAGAACCAGTGAAATGATCTGAGGGGAGAGTGTGTTGTCCGTTCAAGCCAGTGCTGCTGGATAATGCCTGGGCATTTGGAAGCCCAGGCTAAGCTGTTTTGGTTAAATATTCTCTTTAGGTAGCAGCAGGCCAAACACCCAAAGCACTGAATGTTACATAAGGTAAGTATTTCTCAATTTGGTCAGCACTCTTTGCTGCCACAGCCAGTGAGGCAGCATCAAACTTGTGCTGGCAATTGAACAGAAGAGTTTAACTTCTTTATAAATTAAAAAGTAGGCAAAAAATGAGGTGGTAAAGGAGAATGTGGAAAGGTAAGCATAGGCAGAGAAAGGCAGGCAGGTACAGCTGGAAAGAATGCATAGAGGAAAGGCTGAAGAACCTTCTRAAGAGACATCACCTGAATATAAAATAATATGCCAGGAGACTCTTTATTTCTAATAGTGATCCATAAGTATAAAAGAATCTGATGTAGAAGGTCAGCATCCAGGCCAGGTCCTACCAAAACCAGAGGCAACAACAAAAGCAGATCATTATAAATCACACTTGCCTAAGTCTTTTCCTCAGCTTCATATTATAGGTAGAAAAGAACAATTTACATTCAGGTTTTAATGKTTTTTTCTGAATCAAGAACAATCTCGGTTAACACAAGCTAAGGATACTTTTTCACAGCTTGCTGAAAAAATGAATCTGAGCATTCTYGCCTAGCAAGTAGCTGGCTCCATGCTCAGAAGAAAGGTTGCAGGTGCCCAGCTGACCCCTTTTGGTCACAGAAATAGCAATACTTACCATCCAGTACTTCTTTGTGTAGGCAATGTAGAATGTGTGGCAGTGGAAGTAGGTGGGAAACAGGAGTGGAGGAAGAGCTGGAAAGAAAAATTCATTATCACTGGTGACATCATGGACTGAGTGACACCAGCCTGAAAGGGAAGGATCCTGAACGGCTGCTCAGTATGGAGAACATTCCAGGTTCRGGTGTTGTATTGGTGCCTTGAAACGTTTCTAGGTCTGTCCATTATTCTGAGAGTTCTCACAAACCTCAGATTTCATTTTAGGCTCTTAACTGAGCAACAGCCACAAGTGAATATTTTAAAAAGTGGCTTCCCCAGCCCAAAGCTTATCTGGCTCCCCATTCCTTTTTTCAAAGCAGGGGAACAACAGGAATGCATATTCAATCCCTTTTCTATCAGGGATTTTGGACTGAAGAACTCAAACTCAACCTTCCAAAAAGCCATCTCACTTGCACTTAAAGAAACCCACAAGAAACTAAACCAAAAAAACCCCAAAACCACAGCCTTTGATACTACTGAAAGATGTGGTATGACATCATAACCCAGAGCCTCTGTGGAGGATGTGGATGATYTGGGATAGGATGGGTCAGATCTTCAACTCTTCCAAAAATCTGGGTATTATTATGGCTTTTTATTGTGACCTTGTTCTGCTCRAGTTCTATGGGTCAAAAGTAGAATCTGGAAGCCCAATTAGTACCTCTCTTGGTGTTGCAGGAGAATGGAGATACTCACTGATAAAGAAGTATTTGTGTTGGTGGTTGTAGGGCATGTATTTTGTCTTCTTGATCCCAAGCTGTGAAAAAAAAMCCCAAAAAATTACTGAGTAGAGACTAAGCAATTTGCACAGGTAACTTGCTCTTTTCCATTTATTTTCCAGAGGGACTCTTCCCACAACCCTCATTCCTTTCTGTCTTCCTCTTGTGCACCTGCCCTATTAGTTTAGGTAAATAATATGCCTTTTCTATATACTCTTATTCCATAATGCAGGGATTTGATGCCTTTTATCAATTAAAAGATGGTGTGATCTTTATATTATGACAAAAATAACTCTGAGGATGGATAGAGGTGAATTTTAAGTGGTGAATTTCCTTACATAGACACACCAAAGCCACCTCTCTCATCGAGCCTCAGACATGAATATTTAAATAATAATCCCAGGCTGACTGCAGACATGCCTTATATTGATGTTTACGACTTATCTAATGATCATTAATTACTGAGTTGTCGTTCTAGGTCATTAAGTTTCTCCARCCATTAAGGTGCTGGTGGATTTTCCACCCTCTATACCATGCACTTACATCACATCTAATTTATTTACATCAGCCGTTCAAGACATTTGAAGAGACTTAATGTGAACTGTGAAGAAAGACCCAGAAGAAATAAATCTTTTTGCAGAAACTGCTGTCACACCTTAGTTTCAGACTTCCCACACCCACACACTGACCTCCACGGAGAATTTCTTCCCCAAAGTGAAGAGGAAAGGATGCATATCAATGTCGGGGTCCTTGCGGAAGCAGTTGGGTTTGGCGTGGTGCCGGGAGTGTAGGAGAGTCCACCACTTGGCCGAGGCCCCCTGTGCAAGGGAAGAACAAAGAAGAGCCAGAATCCCTTCAGTTCCCAACCCTAATCCTTCCCCCAGTGCTGAACATGCTCCACAGAGCCCTCAGAACACAGGAAAACCGTCGGAAGTTTTCCGGGTACTCACAATCAAATGGCACATCACAAACTTGTGGAGCAAGTGGTTCCACTTGGTCTTCCTGAATACTGAAAGGTGTCCCAAATCGTGTTGTAGCCAGGAAGCYTGGACCTGGAGGAGGAAAGAGAAAACTTTGGGAGGGGGGAAAACCAGGAACTGAGACCAGGATGGTGCTACACTCATCCTTTGCTTTGAACTATCAAGATTTATTTCTCAGACACTGCTCCAAAGTCACCGTTGGAAAGCGACTGTGAAATCCTGACACCCCCAAGGCTTCCCCCAGGATATATCTCGCTGGAAGAATCCCAGACTAAGTTTAGTGGGAGCTCCCAACGTGCAGAATTTCTTCTTTGCATCCAGATTGTGGCTGTGTTTTTATGACAAAATAAAATTGTGTCAAGTGAGGAAACGAAGGAGAAGAAACTGCTCTTGTGTGTGGAAGTTGGTGCAAGTCCATACCACGGAATCCAGTGCTCACCTGGGAAATGGTCAGCACCAGCAGGGAGAAAACAAAGGGCATTAGGGATGTCCCAAAGTAGAAGAGGATGAGCCAGGCAGCTGTATCCAAGAGCAGGATGTGAGCGAGGTGCAGGAAGAAGAAGAGCTGGTTTGGCTCCAGGAGTCCTGTTCTCTCCACAGTGGCACGCAATTCCCGGAAGTCTTTCACCAGCATTTCCTGGAGGGAGCACCAGGATTACAATTCTCTGGTTTTAGAGGGTACCATTGCAGCCTCAAAACCCAAACCCCACTTTAATGGAGGGGAGAAAAAGCAAAGGATCTGGCTAAGAGGGCAAGAGCTGGGTTTGCACGTGAATAAACTTTATCATTGCTCTGCTACAGCTTTGTCTTGAGGAGCCAGGGGCAACCATCCCAACGTCTGCATCCCGATCCCTAAAACAAATCCCTGGTGCTTCTTCCATCAAACCCTCGGCAGGCAGCAGAGGGCTCAGGTGGAATTGTGTCTAGTGGAAGTGGTACTTCGTGTGCACGAACTTCCCATGCCATCTTGTGGCAGGTCTTTGGATGAAATTATTCCCAATATTTGTCTTCACTTTACCTTTCCCTAGATTAACAGGGGAGGGTTAAATGCCTCTATTAAAAATGGGCACCTTCAGCCCAGCTGGCCCCAGGCTGGTGGGCACCGAGGAAGGAGAATATTTGTTCTCCAAGACTATTCCTGTTCCTTTTGCTTTTTCAGAACAAGGGAAAGAAGAAGTGCCAGTTGTGGCACTCATGAGAGCTAAACAAGGCTCTGTTATCTAAGTAGAATTGCTGTGATGAGAAAAATTCATCTTCAGGAATCCCATTCTCAACCACATAATGTGGATTTAGACTCATATTCACACATTGTTTCTAAGTAGTAGCCCCCCAAAATGTGAGGAACCTGGATCCCGTTGCTCCAGGAGCTGTGCTGATACAGAAGAACAAGGTGTAATCCGAGAATATTTCCCTTTAATCTCCTTTGAGCTGGGTTATGAGGACAGACTTACATTTTTAGTGGGCTCGATGCTGGGCTGATCTGGTGCCAGCTCCCCAATCTGCAGCGGCTTCAAGTACTTGCTCACCAGCACCTTGTCGACATGGAATGCCACGAAGGCATCCTGGAAATCCACGGGAGTAATGGAAAAGGTGAGAAAACCAAATGTTGTTTGACAAAAAAAAAAAAAAATAAATTTAAACATTGCCCTTTATATCACTCCATCACAAAAGTGGCTCAAGTCCTGCACGGTTTAATGATTTGGACATGGAACCAACCCCAGCTCAGATCCCAGAAAAAAAAAAATCTGCTTCATCCAGTGTCTGGGATTTTCCAGCATGCTAAAATGAAAGAAATCTGGTAGCACTAACTCGAGGAATGAGTGATGGAAATTAAAGACTGCAAAGTTCAACTAATTCACAATTTGAAATTTAAACTTGATGGGCTGAAAATAATTTTTATTTCCATGATCCTCAAGTATCCCTTATATATGGAAGAAATTGCTGAAGGTCACATTAACTGCACAAACAAGACCAGGAGATAAGAGAAATCCCGAAGACTTAAGAATCACGGAATGGTTTTGGTTGGAAGGGACCTTTAAAGCTCATCCAGTTCAACCCCCTGCAATGAGCAGGGACATCTCCAACTAGATCAGGTTGCTCCATGCAAGCTGGCCTTGAGTGTTTCCAGGGATGAGGCATCTCTGGGCCACCTGTGCCTGTGTTTCACCACCCTCATCTTCAAAACTTTCTTCCTTATATCCAATCTAAATCGACCCTCTTTTAATTTAAAGCCATTCCCGTTTGTCCTGTCCCTCCAGGCCCTTGTCCAAATTCTCTCTCCAGTTCTCTTGGAGCATTTTAGGTACTGGAAGGGGCTCTAAGTTCTTCCTGGAGGCTTCTTTTCTCCAGGCTGAACATTCCCAGCTAGCAGAGGTGCTCCAGCCCTCTGAGCATCTCCATGTCCTCCTCTGGACTCGCTCCAGCTGTTGAGCTGATTAGTTGGAGCAACAGTTCCGATCCCGTTCCCATAGGCTGAGTCTCCTCATTTCCATGGCATGGGGGCGACACTTCGTTCTCCCGACCCTATTCCATACTCAGATTCCCACCGAGGTCGCCCCCCCCCAAGCCTTTTCCACACGACCTTTCCCGGGTACCCTCCTCCTGCCTCCTCGGCGCGTGCCGGCGCGCTCCCGCATCCCCGCTCACCGTGGCTTCCTGCCCGGCGTGGCTGAGGAGGAGCTGGGCCCCTCCCGGGTGTCTCCGGTAGAAGTGGCTGATGTCGTACACCTTCCTGTGGATCACCAGCCAGCGCTCCTTCCCGATCTCCTGCCACGTGAAGCGCCGCAGCCCCCCGCGGTCCCTGTCGCCGTCCCCGTCCCTATCCCGCATCTCGCCGCCACCCCCCGGCGGTGCCATCCTGCCTCCTGCCCTCCTCCTTCCCGCCGCTCCAGCCCCGCATCCCGCTCCGCCGCGGCATTTAAGGCAGGGACCCGCCCCGGCCCCCGCCCCCTCCACGAGCTCCGGCTCCTCGGGGTTGGGTTTGCCCCCTCCAAAATCGCCCCTTTCCTACCCCACGATCCAAAGCCCCGCGGGAACCGCGGGCTGGGGGGAGGAGCCTGACCGCTTAGGGGGGATTCTCAGCTCATTCCGTTCGCGGGATGGGCTCAGACAGGGAAAAACTTCCCTTAAAATACACCCCTGATTAACCAGAAAAGTAATATCACTCTGCAGTGTTACAGTCCATGAACCCCTTGGATGGAAGACGAATTAAGCACACYTCCTAAAAAAAACCCCAACAACCAAACCACACCAATCCCCAGGAAACTCGGTATTATATTTAGAACCTGTATCTCTCCATGTCCAGTTCTCCAGCACTCACAGGCAGCTCCCACAGAGCCCTTGGCACGAATAATCCTCGAAGCTCTGCACTGGCTGCTTCTGTTACCTGGGATAAACCTGGGGATGGCACACATGGAATGTTGTACCAGCTTCTGATGGCAGGTTGTGAAACTGCTTTTTCTTCCCCTCCCCCTGACCCCTTGGTGTTTGTAMAGTTATTTTGTGAACGATTGACTTGGGGACTCCAGGAAATGAGCATTAATTGCAAAACAACACTTATTTCCTTTCTTTCTAAACCGTCACAGCATCCACACAATTTTCTCTTTTCAAAACAGACCACAGTGTTGAAAATATAAAACGGTGATTGACTCCATGGTTTCTTTATTCCATGGAAAACCACATGTTAGAACCCACATCAGCAACAACCCGGTTGCAGGAGCCCACAATTAAGACTGGGTTTTCAAAGTCTGTGATCAGGGCTGGGATTAATTTATATGAATTACTGTTTTTGATGATTAATTTGTATTAATTTCTTTACATTTATAGCATTTCTCATACATCCACTTGCCTTTTTTTTCCCCTCAGTGCTCGTTTGCTCTGGAGTCTGGTTGTGCTGGTAAAGCTCACCCTCAATTCTGCAGTCTAGAATTCCAAAAGAAATGCTGATGCGAAGAACCGGGAGAAATCTCATCTAGTTACCTCAGTTAAGTTGGTTACACAATATTTCTGGCTCTTCTCCTTTATAGGAAGGTGTGAAAAGCCTGAAGCTGATTTCTCAGCCCAGCCAGTGCAATGAGGTGCCTTAAAAAGAAGTTTAATTGTTATCATCAACCTCTTTTCTTTGCTTCTCCCCTCTCACAGTAGGCAGTCAAGGAAGCRCCTTTTCCTCCTGATTCCTGGGCTTTGCCATCCCTTTAGGCTCAGTTCGGTACATTTTACAGAATGYGTTTGTACAAAGAGATAAGCCATCTCCAGCACACCAGCACACACCTTCAGGAGYGCAGCACAACTTGTTCATTTTAGCTTCCCTCCTACACTGCAAACTCGATATTGAATATTCAGCAGAAAAAGAGGAAGAACCCAGCCCCTCCTTGTCCTGTGTTCATACCTCCTTAGCTGCTTYATGGAATTATTAAGGTSGGAAAAGACCTCCAAAGATCATCAAGTCCAGCCTTCAAGATCATCGGCCCAACCTTTCTCTGACCCTAAAATCCTGCACAAAGTTACTGGCTCAGCAAGACAAGCAAGGAAAAGCTTTCACCCCAAAGGTTTTTTAGTATATGGAGCACACAAAATAACCCCAAACACCACCATTTCTGTGCACAATTCCAGTACCTAAAGGGGCTCCAAGAGAGCTGGAGATGGACTTTGGACAAAGGCCTGGAGTGATGGGACAAGGGGGAATGGCTTCCCACTGACAGAGGGCAGGGTTAGATGGGATATTGGGAAGAAACTCCTCCCTGTGAGGGTGGTGAAGCACTCGAATGGATTTCCCAGGGAGGCTGTGGCTACCCCATCCCTGCAAATATTCAAGGCCAGGTTGGACAGGGCTCAAACCTAGGAATTTCAGGAGACACCCAAGAGCTTAGCTGGAGCTTTAGATTGTTAAAAACTGCCCTCGAGCACCCAAAATTGTAGCGAGGTTTTAAGACTTTACACGGATTTATGTCAAACCCTTGGATAACTGACGCTTTAATTACTCCAGGACGAGCCAGGTAACCTGTCGAGAGAAGGATCAGCCTGTGACATGCAGGACACTCCTGACATTATCACCGTGTCAGCCTGCAGACACTGCCCTGATAAAAACGCTGATAACAGCGCCCACTTCTATTGTAGCAGCAGGTCCTTACAATGGGACAATCCATTTGGGAACAAACCCTTCATTAATCTGCGCCACAGCTGTTGCACCGAGGTTCCAGCTCCTCAGTTTTTTTTTGCTGGAACCCCACATTAAGCAACCTGTCTTTTCACAATGAAGATCTCAGCTGCTAAAAAGATAAACATCAAATGCTGACTTGATAGCTACCTGATATCCACTTGTTCCCTCACACATCCCACGCTTTTATGCTCTGGAATCCATTCTCCCTTTCCTTGCAGTGCACCAGGCCTGCAKGATGGTCCTCTCTGGAACTTTTGTCCTAATGCATACGTCATCAAGCCTAAATTAAAAAAGAAAATAAAAATATTTGGGGCAAAGCTGAATGAATCTTTCGTGCAGGTTAAAATCTGATTTTTTCCAGAAACTATAATTAGATGAATGACACCGAAGACATGAGGAGGTCAAGCAACCTTCATAAATGTACAAGCAGGAATTTCCTCTCTCCCAAAGGAAATAGATAGAAAGGAATACAATAGAATATTTGAGTCGGGTTTGAAAGGGTTATCATTTAGTCACTTAGATCATTTAGTCATTTAGATCACTACAAATATCATCCAGTTCAACTGCCTGACCACCTCAGGGTTGACCAAAAGTTAAATCTTCTTACTAAGGGCATTGTCCAAATGCTTCTTAAACACTGCGAGGCTTGGAGCATCACCCACCTCTGGAGGAAAAAAAGGAACCCTAATTAAGCTCAGTAACCCAGAGCAAAACATAAATAAAAATATAAATAAGCAAAATAAATTATTCATAAAAATGCAATACATAGGAAAATGCAAATTGTATCCATGAGTTATTATCTGCAGCCTGTAATTCCTGTTCCTTCTTTTTCTTTTCTTATTCTTTTCTGGGGTGCAACTCACTAGAGGAATGTTCTCTATTCATTCCCCATTCCTAGCAGGATCTCTGCAAGTCCTTGGAGTTTTCAGCATCAAGCTGGAAGGAAAGCCATGGCAGGCACTTTTGAGGGCCCTGATGTCCTGCTGAGGACTTTGGATGTGGGACTGTTTGGGAAGTGGTGCTGTGGGTAAGGCATTGTGCTTTCCATGGAAATTCTTCCCTGCCTTTTGTTCACGGCTCTGAATGCTGGTGTAGAAAATCCTCAGGTGAGGAAGAATCTGATAAATCGTGTTTTAGTGGAGCAGCTGATACAGCCCAGAGCTGCTGGCAACCCTGCTCTTTCCAGATGACTCCCATTTTTTGGGTGTGCTCCCAAAGTTTTAAGCAGCAGAACTGAACCCTCACAGCTTCGTGTGATGTAATGTGATCTTTCACAACAGCAGATCCTATCTGCTGCCCCCCAAAAGGCACCAGCCCGTGACTCAGGGTTTGCAGCACAGACTTGCTGAATGGAAAGTGATAGAATCTCTCTGCTGTCACACCACCTCACACCCTCTCTGCCTGGCAGAGCTCATCATGCCCTGCTTTGGCGATAACTGCACCCACATTCGTGGGGAAAGTGCCTTAACCCCTTGGAGAAATTATGGAAGTGTTCTGCCACCAACTTTCCCTCAATTTTAACCACTTAAACTCTAAGGAAAACCTTGCATTATTTCTATTTTCTTCACCCCACCTGGCTTTTCAAAGCACCAGGTGACACTACTTCCACCCAAATCAAACCAGAAGTTCCCTGTCCCAAATTCAGGGCTGAGGAGGCACCAAATAGATGGCTCTGCGTGTCTGAACAAGGCAGGGCCAGGATGTCAACACGAAGGAGAAGCTTCCATGGGAACTCCAAACATATTTGAGTTGTTTGAGCCAAGCAATGGCACAAAATTAGGGAAGATAAGAACTCGAACAAAAACTACAAKGAATGTGGCTGGGGAATGTCAACATGGGATCATTTCTAGGGCTGTTAGTGGGATAAATGGGAGAGAAGCTGAAGAAAATACTGGGTACAGGAGCTATGGARGTGGCACATGATGAAGTTGCTGCATAATGGAAGGGATTTTGTAACCTCTGTGGGGAAGTGATTTCTCTCATCAGCCTTGTTTCTCACACCCCAACCTTCATCATGACAGCAATTACCTACAAGAAAGGACAGAAAGAATAAAGGGTCACAGACCAGCTCTACATGAAAATTACACATAAAAYCAGGTGGAGGATCACTCACTCCCACAGGAGGCATTTCTCTCTTACTGGAGCAAGAAGCAGTAAATTCAGCAACTGAAAGCTTTATCAGTCCACATAACTTTCCCTYGTGTTACCCTAATTAATTTAGACAGCAGCTGTCCTACAAACACCAGAAAATCAGTGAAAGTATTTCACAGCTACAGTATTTCAAACAAAGGACTTCAAACRTGGTCCTGTGGAGTGAAAACAGAGTCAAGGTTATGCCCAGTTTTATACTTTATCTGGATGATGTCCAAATCTAGCAGTCCCTCTCTTCCTTATATTTCATTTTAGAATAAGGGTCAGAGAGAGTCAGAAATCCCTCAGAAATTCTTGGCTTTTCCAGATAATCCTGTATCACACCATTGCTAAACTGATCTCTCACCATCTAGTGTACTTGGAATATTCTGAGCTGATTTCCTCTTCACATTGCCAATCTATGGGGGAAGAGAGGGATTAATGTTGCATAATTCCTAATTTCTCAGTCCTGTATACCAGAACCATAATTACTTCCTTTCCTAATCTGCAGAGAGGGATGTTTTGATGAAGAGAGTATTTGGAAAAGGCCAGAGGAACAGGTCTAAATATGCTGGAATTCTGAAGGAAAATGAACAAAATCAATCTCAAATTATAAGGTATAGAATTATGAAAGGAAGGGAACAAAACCAATCTCCAATTATTTGGCATAGAAGGCGAAATATTACACCAGAGGGTGGTGATTACATTGCCATCACACCACTGGCAAGCCTGGGGAAAGGCAGAATAAAACTGGGATCATTTTGGTTGGAAAAGACATTTACACTCGTGTTCCTGAAGCAAATCTGGAGAGAAACTTGAGACAGTGTCCAGAGTAAACGCACAGTTTTTCCTGGGAAGGAAGGCAGAGAGGGGCATTCCTTATGTTTGTGCCACTGCCTCTTTTCTCCTATAAAAGAGAGGAAGTGTGAATTTCAGGAGATGAAGAAGCTCAAGGAGATGAAGAAGTGCAAGGAGCCAGCAAGGATTTGCTGCTCATCACAGGCTGCGCTCACACTCTGCACAGACTCACAGATCCCATTGGCAGGACGCTTTGCCCGTGTTAGTGCTTGGAGAAAACTCCAAACTCATTCCGCCTCCTGGCTGAAGACCCACCCAGCCTTCCCACCCGAGGTGTGGCAGCAGGCACAGGCAGGTCCCCTCAGCCATCAGGGTGAAAACACATTGCACAACCCTCCAAATTGCCTTGCTGAGAAGCCTCTGCTGCAACACCTGAGCACCACGTGTGGGCCTTCTGCTGCTCCTCCCAAGAAGCACTTCCCTTGCGGGTCTTTGCACTGACAGGCTGGTACAAAAAAAAACCGCTGAAAAATCACATAATTCTGCAAAATTTCAACACACAAATATAAATTGCGGTGACTTTTCATTTGGGGAAAAATACTGCAAACATAACCTGAAAATTTGCTTGGTCCTTTCATGCTTTTTTCTTTCTTTTTTCTCTCCTTTGCTGTTTGCAGGAAGTGTTCCAGGCCAGGCTGGAACAGCTTAGTCTAGTGGAAGGTGTCCTTGTCCATGGAACTGGATGAGATTTAAAATCCCTTTCAACCCAAACCACTCCATGATTCTATAAAGTAGATTATGTCCTTTAACAATCTCACCCCTTTTTATCAACTACAGGTTAAAGGATTATCCTGTGTGGTGGCCCAGGTACAGAAAGTGCTTCATAGCACCTCTCTGTCTCAAAACAGGATGATGTGAGCATCAGGATAGTTTAAATACAGTAAATTAATTTAATCACTTAGCTTTAGCTGTCTTAAAATGCATAATGTTAATGATTTATGTGTTCTTGCTCTATAATCATGTAAGGAAAGGGACAGCATAAATTACATCCAGAGATTATTATCTCTCTCCATTGACAAGAAAACCCAGGCAGTAGCTTAGACAAGGTGCTTGACTCCATAAAGATGGACAAGATGAATCTGATTTAATGAGTGCTATTGTTGACAAGGTTCTTTTTCTAAAAAGTCATTCCTGGAGGCAGCACAAGTTTTAGGTTTAAAGAAAACTGAAGTACTTGGGATCTCATCAGCTTTTTTTTGTATTCCTTCCATTTGTTATGGACAGTGACCTACTTACCTCTTCATCTTCTCTTTCATAAGCGAAATAATGGAGCTCTTCAAGGAATTGTACTTTCAGAAAATGTCTGGAGAAGCAGTTGAAATGGAAAAATCAAAGGATTAAAATAACCCTTTGCAGAATGCCTCTCCTACAATTACCTTTTACAACTTCCTCACCTTTAAGAACGAGTCTGAATGATTCTCCTTTATTCTCCCCCGGGGGAGACAGAGTATTTTAAACCCAGTCACGTTACTCAGCCAGTCTCGGGGGAGAACTGGTGTTTTGCACACTTAGAATTGCCTTACCAAATCCCAGACACCCACTCACTCCGTGAGAACCGTTCCCTCACTTTTATTGGAGGGAAACGAGGGGGAGCGGAGCAGAGGGATAGAATTCATTCCGTCACTCAGGAGCCTTTATCAAGATCAAAAGGGAGGAGCTGTGTTTTGTAGCTGGGCCAGTTCCTTGCTCAACCTAGCACCAGCTGGGTTATGTAATTGCCTTCTTTCACCTGGGGTGGCTGGAGTCACATTTCATCCCAACCCATCCTTTCTCTGAGGGTCTTCCTCCTCCTGCATCCCTGCGAAGGGCGAAGCAGGAGAAATGGGGAGTTGATGCTACCTAAACCTCACAGAATGTACCTAAAACAACCTTAAATTATCCAGTTTATCTGTATTTTGGCTTGCAGTTGCATTTGGAAACATAAATTTGTATAGGTGGCATAGGCACAGGACATCAACTTATTTCACGTCCTCTGGAAACCACAGGGATTTATTAACTGCAACTTCAGTGCTSTAAAACAAAGGCTGCAAATCAAAACCTGTGCCTCTGAATATGTGTAATAACAATAACTGTTGGAAACTTCTCACACATTGATTAGGACCCCTAAAAATAATGATGTATTTCTTTTGTAGTGGTGTCCAACGTACAAAGAGCAGATAGTATAATTTAATCAATCAACACCAGTGGTGTTAAGCACGGATAAGTGAAAGTTGCATTGCAGTGCCTCCTTTAAGAGGGTTTTACGTCATAAACATCTTCGTCTAAAGGCAGGAGATGCTCACATGTCATTGCTCCTGCTCAGGCACAGCACCAGCAGTTGCCCATTGTTCATTTAAGATCAAAGTTCTCTGTATCCTACTTCCTATAATCAAAATGTCTTTTTTTCAGTCAGAAYTTTAAACAATCTTCTCCAAAAAAACATTTAAAGAACACATAAGGTTAAAATTGTTAAGGAGCACGTGATGAAAAGATTGACGGGTCTCAAACAGTCATTAGAATAGAAACGTTCATAAATTATAACAAATACTCTTATATTTCCTTGCACAATCCCTGCAGACCTTTCCATGGATCAGTGACAGTTTATTGTTATCCTTTTCCAATATCACTAGATAAGTTATCTCAAGAATCTAATTATTTGATGTAGATACTCAGTTGCTCAAAACCTAAGAACCTGTCATCGTTAATGATTATTAATGCTGACCAGATTATTTAATGCTCCCATGTGTTTTTCCAGAATATTATTTTATGCTCTTTGAAACTAACTGATACTGTTGAAAGAAATATCGGTAAAAGTACATCTTAACTATTCCAGTTGTTTTTTACTTAAGCTTTTTCAAATCAAGGGTCAGCAAAGGGCAACGAAGAGTAAATGTTCATAGGAGTTTATTCAGATCATGCACCATTTAAAACTATCTAAGCAAAACAGAAGGTTAAAAGTTCTAGGACAAAAAAAAAGCATCCTTAAACTATAAAGGAATGTTAGAACTGAGGCAGATAAAGSAGCTTCTGAGCGAAGCAAGGACTCAAAAAGTAACTGGGGAAAKTGTAATGCCTGGTAAGAATAAAGAGGAGGCAAACAACGAGGATTTAAGGTGAATTTTCATGTGCACTCCTTCTCCTCTCTGTTCTACGTCCTTAAATTGATGGATCAAGATCTCCTTTCCTAACTGAGACAAGTCCATTGAGGGACAAACTTTGGATCTTTATTGGGATTCATGGATTACTGTTCCRTAGGTTAACTTGGAATGCTTTGTTCCCCTAGTATGGTATCTTCTCTAGATGTTCCATGATCCACCTGAGGGGGTTATCCTTGGGAGGAAACTGCATTATAAAGACACATTTCCCAAGTCTTTTGCCTGATGAGTATTAGTGGATATCATGCAAGGACTGCATTTGACTCCTCTTAATTGCTCCTAATCCTTGCTGAGACAAACAGAGGCCTCGGGCTATGCCTGTGGGATCCTTCTGAGGTACTAATCGGATAATCTTAGCCCTGACCAGCTACTCCTTGTTTATGTCCTGATTGCAAACCTGAGGAGGTGGCTCCACACGCTCCGAGTGCTGTCCTTTGGGCATGAGACAGAAAGCTTGACAGCCCCTGGGATTATCCCTGGGGGATCTGGATTGGGAAATATGACCTTCACCATAGYAGTATCCTGGGATAACTCAGTAATTCATTTGCAGCTTTAGGGGTTATACCAGGGACAAAAACGCAACTAAATTTCCCCTTGGAAGAGGCATAAACAGAGCTTTGGGAGCTGCAGAGGGAAGTAAAGGAATGAGTTTAACTCTCCAGGGCTGTCAGAGTCAGTCCCAAGCACTGCTGGTCCCTCACAGGACTTTACACGGAGCAAGCAATGGAGACACCACATTCCCTTCCAATAGTTAGATGGATTAAAAGGCTACTGATATGAGAGGCCATGCAGCTATTCCTGTGCTCCATTCCTTGGAGAAGAGGTTTTGGAGAAGGGAACTCCAGGACTCTGACCTCTCACGCAAACTCCGAGTCTCTCCCCCTCAGAAAACGAAGCGCCATAAATCAGCAACAAATACCTTTCTGCAGTAAAAAGTCACCTCAAATGTGACATTCATCCTTCTGGACACGAGCAAACCCCTCACAGCATCCAMAACGATGCCCAAAAAGCAGGTGATGAGAAGCAGGCCTGTTGCTGGCTCCTTTCTCCGTGGAAAACCAACACGGAATGTGTGAGGGGAGGGGCTGAACCGCCTTGTTTTGGCTTGGGGTAGCCAAGGCCTCTGTGAATAAACCCTCACAATTTGGCGGGAAAACAGGTGAATCAAATTTCCACCCCGTGAAATCCCCTGTGGGCAATGATCCTTCCTGCTCAGGTGCTGGAATGGCTCCTCTAAATAACCAGGTTTGGGCTTAAAGTGGTGAATTTTAAGTCCCGTGTAGTCCTGGCTTCCAAATCCGCCACAATTTCAAATTAACCCACAAAAAAAAAAAGTTAGTTTTCATCTCATTTTTTCTGTCTTTTATGAGCTGCGTGCAAGTTGGAATTTTTGTCTGGAGATAATTTGGGTTGCTTTACCCCCAGAGCTGAGCTTTGATCGAATAACTCCAGCAGCAAAGCCACTATAAATTGTTACCATTGCACCACTTTTTAGTTTTCAAATACACCTAATACAAATGTAACCCGGGAGAAAGATATTTAAGGGGGTTTTTATGTTTTCGTTTATTATTGTCATTTGGATAACATTTCTGCGTTATTCACAGCAGCTGTTCCAGGGAGAATTTCATTTAAAAAAAAAAAAAAAAAGAAAAAAGAAAATATCGGCCCATTTCCAGCTGTAACAGCGGGACGCTGCCACAAGGTGGCAAACTTGAATAATTTTTCCTCGTCTTTTCCTGGTTTCTGATGAAATCCTCGAGGCTCTCCGACCTTCCCCTCATTAGCTGTCCCRATATCAGCCGATTAGAAACTCAGCTGTTTCTCCTCAGGGAATGAAGAAAGACGCGGAGGTTGCATCCACATCCAGCCAAAAACTCCTCGGAAAACACCCGTTAAACAAAATTTTTAAAAAGCTTCGTTTTGATTTCGAGTCGTAAGGGGACGTTCTGACTCCCGAACTGAGGTAAAACACACCCCAATAGCCGAGGATCGCGCTCCAAAATCAGGTGATCTCACACTTTGGTTTTAGGAAATGGAAAGTTTAATCCCGGCACGTATTCCATGGCCGCCTGGATGCATTTACATTGCCACAGCCAATAGTCAGCGCCTGGGGCAGGCAGGGTTTACCCCCAGTTCCAGGTGGAAAAGATGAAAATATCAAGCAGCGACCCAGAGGACGAGTTGAGCTCCAAGAYGATTTTTGGGCTTGCCAGGTCCCAGCTCTCCCAGTGGGAAACCTGTTAAGAGGATTCCTTTGGAGAGACAGGAGGGATTATCCTGCTGTCAACAAATTCAGACAAGAAGGAACACCGGGCACACCCTGGCTCATGCAACTGGAGGGTGACAACAGACAATGAAACACTGCATGAACGAGGCAGCGATGCCTCAACCTTGCTTTTAATATCTCAGGTCATATTTAAGAGCTTGCTGATCCAGAGAGAATTGCTCTTCCAGGAATCTTCTCCCCCACAGGGATTGCAGCGCTGAAGATGCAGCGGCAAAGCGAATCATATTCTGTAGGTTTTTATTTTTCCAAAGTCACGGTTTCATTAAGGGAAAAACGGAAGGTTTTTATTTYCTGGGATGTGGGGGAATGGATTTAAACCGCCAGAGGGTGGGTTTAGGTTGGATATTGGGAAGAAATTCTTCCCTGTGAGGGTGGTGAGGCCCTGGCAACATAAAAGGACTGCAGCTGATGCTGATCAAGGCTTGAAAGGCACCACAACACAAGGAACACAAGGATAGGGAACTGGGCTCCTGTACATCTTCCCTGGAAGAGCCAGCTCCTTGGATTTGTTGCCATTATATCTGTTATCTTGGCATGCTGACAACAAATTTGGAGGACAATAGCTGGGATCTCTCCTCCTCTGCTCTGTGAGGCACTGAGTGTACTCATRGTAAGAACTATCAGCAGGTTTTATTTAGCCCAGCTGCCTAAATCCAGGCATTATACTGGATATCCCCCCCCTTCCCAATATTTATTTCAAACCAACTTAGAGAGGGAAGAAAGAGTGGCAAAATCCCAGGAGTAACAAAACYGGAGATAGCAGCCCAGAGGTAAATCCCTTCCCGAGGCGTCATTAGGGAGAGATGGAGGTGGCAACGTAACTCACACAGGTCCTGTTTTCCACTGCAGTGAAACTATCCAGGGATATTCAGATTTTGAACTGGGGAGTGTAGCAAGGATGCAAATTAACACTTTATATATAGGAAAGAAAGGGTATGTTGGTTAAAAAKATAACACAGTCTTTCCTCATTGACTATTTTTGAATAGAAGCAGTTAAAATGAGGAACTCAGGCCGTGATGCAGAGGATTAAAAGGATTAAAGGGACAAAAGGCTTGAAGTGTAAATCACAGTTCCAAAAACCACCGTATCTGAGGCAGGTAAAAGTTTCTTCGGTAAATTTTCCTACCACATTATTGGGCACTGCTGGATTTCATCTCATCCCAGAGAGCACAGGGGTCAGGACTGCTGGGTGGATGAGGAATTGGCTSGATGGCCACAGTGGCTGAGTTTTCTCTCACCTCACTGGCTGTCAGCACGTCCCACCTTCTTACCCAAGGCATTTTCTTCATTTAAAAGTCGGTAAGAGCAATAAAAAAGAARCGAGTTAATAAAAAAGGATTTAAAACTACTCTGAGAGCATGTCTTTCATTTTCACACCCCCACAGCCTGCAACTTCAATCCTAGGGTTAAAAATCTTACATCACCACCACCACCACTTCCACTGAGCAAATTTTGTGTGCTGCAATATCAAACTTTTAGCTCATGTCCCACAGCTGATACTTAAATAATTACAACGAGCATTTTGCTGGGTAGTCCCTGCCTGCTTGGCTTKGCTTTGCTTTGCTCGCTGCTGTGCACGGCTGATGAATCTCTGATTCAGCAAATTGGAGCTTCACAATGGGGTGTCGAAACAGGGCATCAGAAATCCCAGCTGGGATTTGTATCCCATCTATTTCCCTGATAGAAAGCCCAGATAGAACATTCCAAAATTGATTGGCTCCTCTCTTCCTGACGGGACAGGAAGAATGGAGGGAAACTTCATTTGAATTAATTTATTTTGTGGCATAGGTATTTTAATATGTATTATTTATGTGGGTTTTGGGTTTGGTTTGGGGTTTTCTGGTTTTTTTTTCCTCATGGTGTGTGTAGCTGCAACCCCCACTTCAACAAATGTTAAAAAAATAAAGACAAATCTTCTTCCAGCTTCATGAGGAGCCCCCCAGCCTGGTAAATCCACTGCTACTGCAGCAGGTCAAAGGGGTTTAGGCTATTTCATAATTCCAGAGGAACAGGAGAAAGGTGAGATGAATATTCGGGACCTCTGGCGTGAGGATACGATTCCAAAGGTCCTAACAAATGAGTGGGAGCGGAATGAGTAATTCCTGAGAAGAGCTGCCCTTTAAAGCACTGCCTCAGCAGTCAGGGCTGCTCCTTCCAAGCCACTGTGTATTAGTGACACGCAGGATAATAAAATAAACATTGTAATTAATCCCTATTGAATCTGGATTTATATCCTTCTTCAGGCATCCACTTTTGGGCCCTGGGAATAATGCTGTGATGGGATGCGGTCTCTCTTTTGCCCTCTCCTGCCTGTTTGTTGCTGTGAATACCCCACGGGCCGTCAATGAAGCTGACACTGATCCAAGAGGTTKTAAAGGGGTGGGAAAGCCCACGTAATCCAAGCTGGGATGCAGCTGGCGTGCACAGTTCTGCTCCCAAAAACACAGCCATGAGTCAGAGTGAAAATGAAGGTCACGCAGATTTCCGTGCGCAGCGATTCCTGCGGGGAATATGGGCTTCATTTGCATAATTAGCTTCTTCTTGCTCAACGGTCTCCACAGGGCTGGATTCTGGATGTTCCTGATTTTTCAGGTGTTATATGGTATTAAAAACCCCAAAAGGCAAGGAACGGTGCTTTAAAAATTGCCTTTATCTTTATTTCGTTAATACAGTTAAACTGAATCCCTTATAACCCATCATGGATCAGAATAACAGCTCCAGTGAGCACCTTTGTGTCAACACCTTCAATCAATGAACTGGATTAAATGGCACAAAAAAGATAGCATGGATGGCTGAGCATGTTTTAGCTGGAATGGAAAATAAAAATCACCAAATCAAACTCTCAAATATAAACATATTTACTCTTCCAGGCATAACCACTCTGCTGATAAAATACACAGATAGGGTCAATATGACTTGAGTGGCGAATACTTGTAAGGATGGAACAGCCAATAGGGAGAGTTCTAGACCATTTCCAGAACCTAAACCATCCCCAAAAGATGTATTTTCACATCTATTTGTATGTGTTTTCAGGTGTTTATTGTTACTCCCAGAAGGAATGTAGGTCTTTTAGGGAAAAATTTTTTTTTTCAGACTAGATTGAGTTTAGTGACCAGACAAATCAGTAAAGATCATTCACTTATTATTTCACTTGATTTTTCCTCATCTATCATTGGCAATAAGAGGAAGATGTATTTATRTCCTTATATYTTTCTGAGAAATTAGAAAAATAGCCTGGAGGGGCCAAGGCTTCATGTGAGGAACACCCTCACACCTCACCAATTAAGAATACTAGAAAAATAACGTAACAATTGATATTTTGATACAAACCTGCCACAATCCATGGAGGAGACGAGGAATTTACTGAGGGACAAGTTGAACTTAAGGTACCTTAGGTACCACATTGCTCTTATAACTTTAATAACAAAGGATGGAGGATTTCCTCTTCCGGCTCCATTTTTGAGAGGAAACAGCCATAAAAATCCTCTGGAAAGCACAGTCCTGCTCGTATGAGTGTGATCCCAGCGTGCCCATGGGATGAGGCCCCTCAGGGAGATGGCAGGCAGGAAAACCAAGCCCCACCCTTGGGTGGGTGRTAAAATTGCTCAGACAGAGGCAGCCCTGTACACGCAGGGCAGCCCAGCTCAGCACTTCCAGGGCTTTGGGGTAATAGCAGAACACACCTTCCGTGGGCAACACCTGAGGAAAAAGGCACTTGAGGTGGGAAGCTGGGATAGAGCCACCTGTGTTGTTGGAATTCGGTGTAAATATCACCTCTGTTTCTGGCTGACTCTCTCTTTATGGATATAGAAACTGCAATTTTCTCCAAGTCAGGCCGACAAGTTGCCTCCCACCCAATCAATTCTTGAAGAGTTTTTAGGGAATAAAACGGAAGCAATTTATTGCAGGGATGGGTGGTAAGAGGGATCAGTGGATAAGGGAATCATCTTACTTAGGTGCTGCCACACAGAGCAGGACGACAGCAGAAAAGGGAGTTGTGCTTTCCATTTCTAAATCCTTTTGGTCAGATTCCGCCCAAACCATCTCTATCCGACTGCATGCACCCCTAAATCTGGGACCTGAACCAAGAACAAAAGGATACAAAAGAGCTTTTGCTCTGCCTGCGTGAGGAAAAGCACTKCCAGCAGCACCTCCTGCAGCCAGCAGGATTCTGCAAAGCTTCTCCTGAATTTCGTCATCTCTTCCAGGTATTCCAGATGGCAAATGTTGTCTTTCAGGGAACATCACAGTTCTCACCTGACCCCTTAGAGTTTGTGAACCATGTTAGGATTTAACCAAGGTAAACCACTGTTAATAACCCTTATCAAATAGATAAATTATTATTGACACAGAGCAGCCTGTCGAGACAAATAGAGACAGAAATGTTTTAATTAAAATCAGGTGGCAAAAAGACAGACTCAATAAATAATGACWTTCAAATAAGCAGGACTCGAATTAAACACTACAAACAATCGGTTTGATTTATGAGACTGACACCAGAAAGCACTACTTTGATTCAGCTTTGTATTGATTCCAGTGTGACTCAGGATTTAATCAGCACAGCTTTCAAGTCTCAGTGGCAAAAAAAAAAAAAAGGAGGAAGCCTTTATATTTATATTACCTTCAGCAAGACATCCATTTTAAAATGTCTTTATGTGCTACCATGAAATCCCTGCATTCATCTTAAGACAGCATTATCCCTTAAATACTTATAAAACGTTTCTACTGTTGCAAATAATTATGGATATCACCACTCTAACGAGCCTCGGATTTGGGAACACATAATTGCTGTAGGTGCTGCTTAGCAGGGATTTCCAAATTACCTTTTAAACGCTTTTTAATAACTACTTTTCTACGCAGGACCCTTTTCAAAGCCATTTGTCAGCCACTATGATGAAATAACCAGAGCCTACACACAAAAATATAAACAAAAAGAAGAAATGGAGGTGTTCTGAAAAAAAAAAAAAAAACAAAGGCAAAAATAAAAAGTCCAAACTCCTCCTGCTTTGTTTGTTGGGCTTGTTCTTGTTACCCAGAAGAGGGATGTTGGTGTGTGTAAATTGTAAAACACGTGAGCCGCTGAGTTCATGGTGGTTTCTCACTTTAAAACCTCCCACATCTTCCTCTTTTGGGTGGTTTGTCCACTAAAAGCTCTGGATGTGAATGGCAGAGGAGAAGAACCACGTGACCTTTGTTTTTATGGACAAACTGTCTCTTTATTTGCCATGACAGGTTTTTGCCACGAAAACCTTCGTGGTTTTGGGTCCAGCACCCACAGGGRTTCTGCCAGTCCCATAAGGGAACATATTTGCTCTGTGTGGAAATGTCATTGAATCATAAACCCTTTACAAGATCAGCAAGATTAATCAGAGGTCAAACACTCCTTCTAAAACAGGCACTGACTTCAATCTAAAAATCATGCAGAGGAACTTCATTCATAATTAGAATTACGAATTATACTAAACCACCAAGAGGTAAACTTTTAGATAAAATTTACTGTATATTATATAAAAGCAAGAGTACCCTAAATACCCTTGAAATATGGACCTACTCCCCCGTGGCTGGGCTTCTCAGCCTGATTCAAAGCTGGGGAAATTCAAAAGCCAATCAGACAGCCCAGTCACCACTCAGTTAAAACACAGACGTGTATTTATGCCTATAAATACCACAGGCTGTACCAACTGCATCCAAACTGGCTGCTCCAGGTGTAACCAGCACCCAGTTTTTCTGCCTGCCCGTGCAACCCAGGAACAGAACCTGTTCTAACACTTGTCAGAGCAAGGATGTGAGCAGCAGCGATGGGGACATGCCCCAGGCCACCTTGTTCTTTGCACCTTTATTGGATCTGTTCTAGAATATCCCTCAAAAATTCCCCCTGGCCTAATGTCTCCTGGCTTCCTGCACTTTTCCTGCRTTTTTCAAGCATCCACTGAGCCAAAACCACTACGGAGACTTTAAYACTGAGAGAGGCTTGGGAGGACGATGGAGTTTTTATCAGGATTTGTAGGGACAGGATGAAGGACAACGGTTTTAAACTGACAGAGGGTGGGTTTAGATGAGATATTAGGATGAAATTCTTTATTGTGAGGCGCTGGAAATGGTTTCCCAGAGAAGCTGTGGCTGCCCCAGCCCTGGAAGTGTCCAAGGCCAGGCTGGACRGGGCTTGGAGCAGCCTGGACTAGTGGAAGGTGTCCCTGCCCATRGCAGGGGGTGGAACAAGAKGAGCTTTAAGGTCCCTTCCAACCCCAATCATTCCATGGATTCTATGACTYTGTGAAGAATTTCCTTTCAAGCTTCTTCCATAAGCAAGGAGCTGGCACTTCCAATGAAGTTAAACTGATCAAGCTGATTCAAGAGCTACTTCTCCCCAAAAAGCCCATCATGAGATTGAGAGCAGGAAAAACAGAGGTTCATGGTTGGGAACAAGCCAAAAATGTGTCCTTAAATCCACTTTCCCACTTGATTCTTACTGAAATTAACTTTTCCCAGCTCCTGAGTTCCTGTGCCTGAGGACACACACACACGGATGGTGTGTCCTGGCTTTTGGCAGCAGTTGTCTGGTGAAGGGATTCCCTTGGAGAGTTGCCAGTTTCTATCCATGCAGATATGCTTCCAGCCACTGCTCCCCGGAATCCTTCAGGGAACTGCAGGAACAGAAGGGAAAAAAATCACTTAGCAGGAGACAGAGTTCAACTTTGTGGGAAGGAAAGCGTAGTTCAAGGAATAARTGGAAAAAAAATGGATTTTAGAGTGTATGGACATCTCATAGCAAAGTCTGACTACTGGGAATGAGCTGAGAGGATTTAAGGAAGAGGAAAAAAAAGCTTTGAGACTTTAAAACTTTAGAAAAGTCTAAATAAACTGTAGGTTTGATGTGTCTGTGGACATTGATTAGAAATGGTTGCCTGTGTGTCTCTTACCTGCCCATTAGAGAGCACAATTACCTTGTTAATTGGTACTTACTGCAAAATATCTACAAAGGCTGTCAGCAAAGTCTTGCTTTTATACTCAATTCCGTGCTTATCACAGAGGCTTTTCACCAGGGGAGCCACTTTCCAGTAGTTGTGCCGAGGCATCGTGGGGAACAGGCTGCACAATGGGATGGGGGAGAGTCACTGTAAGATTTTGCTTCCTCCCTGTTCCRAACATCCCCCTGGCCCAGGTTCTCCCACTCTTTTCCCCAGGATCAGACTCACTGGTGCTCGATTTGGAAGTTCAGGTGCCCAGTGAACCAGTCGTTGAACACAGACTGGTTCACGTTGCAGGTYGCGTGGAGCTGGCAGGGAAAAAGGACCAAAAAAAAAATACAGGATTGAGATTTTATTTTCCTGCAAGTGCAACAATTGAACCCCCAGCAATCGCTGCCCACCCTTATCTAGCATAAAAATCAAGTCAAAATTCACGATTTTAACTTAAAAACYCATCATTGCCCTGAGGAATTCAACGAAGTCCAGGCTAGCCAGGCTGAGTCTTTTTCCCCTTGATAAAACAGGAAACTGCTTCAAACTCACTATGTGGGATTATACTGCTGGAGGCAGGGTGGATGTGAGCAAAGTTCTGTTTCCATACTCATTTTTATCAGCCAGTTTTGTCAGGTTTATCTGATCTGCAGTGAACCTGCAGCCTGTAGGGTAAAAATAAAGGTGTCCAGTCCCATTTTACTCCCCTTTAGCTGGCCTAAAAAGGAGATTGACTTTTATACCACCAGTACTCTTCTATAATAGGGAGGGGAAAATGCTATGAACAATATGTTTTCAGTGAAAAAACAGGATATTTTTAATGCAGATGCCCTGTTTTCCAGCTAAAGCTTTAAATGGTTTGAATATCACAGAAATGCATGTTTATTTAATGAGTGGAAGGACAAACCTCATTAACACTAAAGCTGAGGGAATAACAACGTTGTCTTTGTCCTATAATTCAGGCCAGCAGACCCAGTATTCCAGAAGAAAGGAGTTTCTCACCTGAGTAGACACCCAGTCTTTGTTCTTGTCGTAATCAATGTCCATTGGAATGTGATTCATCTGGGACACCCAAATAAACCAGGTACTCTCAAAGTACCTGGGCAGACAAACACAGAAACACTTGTCATACTTCTAACCCCATCCAAATTTACCATTAAAACATTTTACTGAGTCCCATGTTAATTAAAAAAGCACTTTTGGAATTTAAGAACCACTCAGCTTGCACTTGCAGATGTCCCTGAGCAGCCACCACCCCCCTGAGGTTCAACTGTTTCTTCTGGACTGTCTGTTTCTGAGAAGATTGTACTTTTAGTTTTCATTTCTTCCCTCTGAAGCTCAATATTGATTACAAATATTAATTATGGGTGTGCTGTGTGTTACCTGGACAGCCAGTAGTACACCATGAAGTTTTTGAATCCCATTAAWGGAATGTACATGAGGCAGACTCGGATGTTGAAACACACAACCAATATCAGGTCCTGTAAAAAAAGGCAAACCAAGATGAAAATCAGCCTYTTTTGACRAAATCCYTSCACTCCATCCTCTACCCCTTGACTTGAACTGCAGCTTAAAAAATGTCCAGATACACAGATTTCTCTTTGATTTATCAAGAGTAAGCTCCATTATGCCTCAAGGTGGGTGTATCCCTGAAATATTCCCACTGAACCATCAATAACTGAAGACAACAGCCCTGCCATCACACTCTGAGTCTGGGAATTTTCTGATAACTGTTATTTATCTGCTAAAAGGCTGAAAAGCCTCTTCTAAACAATCTTCTCTCGCTGCAGCAAGCCTAGAATCAGCCTTTTCTCTCCTTTTTCTATCTTACCCCCCAGTCACCTGACCAACCTGAGGTGAGGGTGAATAGAGTGATATTTTTGGAGTTTTCCAGACAGGGAAGCAGTGCTTACCAGCCACTTTTTCTTCTTGAATCCAAAGTAGAATATAGAGAACTGGAAGAAGGGTATGAGGGCGAGTGGGGCCAGCACTGAGGGACAGAATGGAAAAAGAGAGAGACATTTGTAATTTCACTGCATCGTAAGAATGATTCTTCTTTCCAGTGGAAGAAATATTGCTGGTTTCCACTCACATTAACTTCCACGCATCCACATAATCTCGTCCTCTTTTCTTCTYATCCCTTCTCCATTTCTTTCCCAATCCCTTTCTTCCCTCTACTTGATACATCCCATAACCCAAACAGAGACTTAAGAGGAATTCCTCCTCAYGTGGACCTTCTTTAACAGGAAGGAAGCTTTCTGAAGCTGTCACTTCAATGGGAGTATCTTAAAACCCTTTATTTTGGGAGGGAGGAGATGCACTCATGATTTTAGGGGATACTCACAGAAGAAATACTTGTGCTGGTAATTGTAAGGCATGAACTTCTTCTTCTGCTTTCCAAGCTGAAAAATGAAAAGATACCGAAATAATTACAAAAAGCATAATTAAGTTTATTTCTTCACTTCGTACTTTTTCACTGTTTGCACAAGAGGTTTCTTAATATCATCCCAAATTTCTGTGATTATAATTCTTCAAAAGACAAAATAATAAGGAGGTAAAGCAAACAACTGCCAGAGCTCCAGTCTGCATCGGATCACAAAAGAAACAACAAATAAGCCGAATGAACAAACCCCCTGAAATCCATTTTGCCCATCCATGTTGTCCCTGACTCCTTTCTGTTAAAAAGCAGGAATGATTTCCTACACTTTCACTCCACTAAACCCAGTGGAGCACAGCCAGCCCRCTCTGGGTGCTCACGCTCCTACATGAGAGAGCTTCCCAAAGATCCCTGACAAAATCCTTCCCAGTTGTAAGCCAAGAGTTTTCTCCCAATAAGCCTTTTGTAACTCTGATTGCAGGCGCCTTTCAGAGACAGCAGAGCTGGAATTTTCCACGTGCCTTGGAGAGTTTCTTTAGCAGCTAAAGGAGAGAGAGGCTTTGTTTTAAGAGGCTGGTTTATCTTGCAACGAGGCCATTTCATCACCTTGTGAGTAAAGGGAATTACGAGGAAAAGAAAAGGCAAACGAGCCCTTGCCTCTGCTGRTGATATCAGAAACCATAATGGAAGCAGGGAGGGTCTATTCAGGGTTTTTATGAAAGCCATAAAATTCAGGATTAGGAAATCATTTACTGTGTTCGCAGCTCCGCTGGTCCTGAAGGATTTGGGTGCCGAACAGCTCCGACAGCCAGGAGCATCCAGAGGGAATATCTGACTCACTAATACCATCTAGCCCTGATGCAAGTGGGCTGACTCACCCTTGGAGCTGCCTGCAAGGTGCTTAAGTACCGAGACGCTCAGATCTTGGAACACTTTGGGAATTCTCACAGAATCCTAGAATGGTTTGGGTTGGAAGGGACCTTAAAGACCACCTCGTTTCAAGGCACAAGTGGGTTGTTATTATTATATATTATATTTTATAGAGAATATGTCACACTCTGTCTTTCTGTCATGCAATCTGCTTTTCCAGACCTCCACGGAGAGGGTCTTTCCCAGGCTGAAGAGGAGAGGGTGCATGTTGAGGTCGGGGTCCTTGCGGAAGCAGTTGGGCTTGGCGTGGTGCTGGTTGTGCAGGTGGTTCCACCAGCTGGCAGGCAACCCCTGCGTGGGGAAAAGGYGGACACCAGGGATTCAGAGGGAATGAAATCCAGGATCACATCACTACTTACTGCAATTCCCTCACAGGTGACGCTGCCTGGATACAGGGACACTCCCCCCCCCMTTGCTCAGTGCCCGGAGAACATTCCCACCACTACCTTCAGCACGTTTATCACCACGGTCTGCAGGAGGTGATTCCATCTGGGCTTCCTGAAGACGGAGCAGTGCCCCAGATCGTGCTGGAACCAGCCCATCTGGATCTGGGAGACAAAAGGATCACTGAGGAAAGAGAACTGGTTCCAATAATTTGCCCTGTGAGTCTCTGCAACTTCAGAGCGTGAGTTCATTCCCCCTTCCTTGGGAAAAGAGACACTCCCTGATGCCCGAACATGCTCAGGGCTGGGAATTGTCCACTAAAGCTGCTCAATCCCGGATATTGATTTAATCTGGAATATAGGGAAAGCAGCAAAGCATCATTACAATTAACTTAATTGTTCCAGCACAAAATTCTGTTGCTGCCATCACAAATAATTAATTTCCAAGTAACCAGCTAAGAAGAAGAATGATTTCCAAGTCCCTGACTTGACTGCATTCCGTATTCCCATGGAAATACAAGAGCGCTCTTTGAGGGATATCCATCCACCTTAGCAGGTATTAGGCAAATAAAACAGATTAATTAACTAAATTAGCTCATTTGCACCTGCTCCAGGGAGATCTGAGCAAACTTTAGGGTTCAGTGCTAATAAGAAGATCTTGCTTTCTTCCCTCCCTCACCCTTCAGTTTCTCCCACCTAAGGGCCACAAATCCCTAATCCCTCCTTCCCTACACCCGCCCTGATGTGCGTCCTGCTTTTCTACAGTTGGATTTACTAATCCAGCAGAAAACTACCCAGGGCTAGTTGGGACAATTGGCTYGCAAAGGACCCAGCGAACACCGGAGCCGTCAGACAGAAGGAACAGGGAGCCAGGAGCACAGCCGAGAACAAAACATTCCCTCTTTTTGCTGGGCTAGGGGATTAGATCGGCTCATCCCATCCTGTGAAGCAGCCAGTTCCACAACAACCCCGCCGCCCCCGAGGGAGCAGCCTGTCAGCAAAACTGGGATTTGCCGCAGGCGACAGAAATCGTGACGTAGGACGGGCTTGTCATCCTCAGCCAGGCAATGGGATCTGAGGAGAGGCAGCGCCCGGGACGTGAGCATTCCATTAATCCTCTCCTCCTGGAAGAGCCCAGGGCGTCTGCAGCCRTCAGCAGTTTACCTGGGCAGTGGTGAAGAACGCCATGCCAGCCACGAAAGGCACCAGGGATATGCCAAAGTACCAGACCACGAGCCAGGATGCTGCCTCCAGCACCAGCAGGTGAAGGAAAATCAGGAAGAAGAAGAAGTAGTTTGGCCTCAGAAGCCCCATCTTCTCAATGGTGCAGCGCAGCTCACGGAAGTCCTCCAAAAGGGATTTCTGTGGGTAAAGTGAGGGATTTCTGTGGGTAAAGTGAGGGATTTCTGTGGGTAAAGTGAGTATTAATGCACTATTTACTTTGAAAACATCAGGAACCCCAAAGCAGCCATGGAAGCCGGAGGAGATGTGCTGTCAGCGGGGGCTCTGTGCCAACAGACCTTGCTTTTGCTGCGGTGCTGAGACATCACAGTGGGGAAAACYGAGCAGGATTTGGGGCTCTGGAGCTCATTCCTTGGATCCAGGAGTGGATTTAGTGATGCTGGGACAGTCATGTTTCCATGCATGCCCACCACCACCTCCTGCCCGCCCACAGCGTCAGAGACGACTCCTGCTCCCTCTCCCRTTTTCCTTCTCCTCCCATGCTGAATCCCCGAGCCATTCCCAGCGCTGGAATGTAGGGCACTCACCTTTTTATTGGACTCGAAGCTGGGTTGATCTGGTGCCAGCTCCCCAATCAGCAGGGATCTCAGGTATTTTTTCACCAGGGCCTTGTCGTTGTGAAACGCCACGAAGGCATCCTGAGGAACACAAAGGGAGGGAGGCAGTGAGAGAGGGCACACCAGAGGCTGAGCCTCTCATTCCCCAGGTCTGGATCACAAYACACAATCCTGCTCCCCTGGTCCGTTTTTGCCTCTCCTGCTCCTCTTTGCCGTCGACCGGAGCTTGGCCCGAGGAAGCTGGAGGAGTTCCAAGAACCCAGATTTCACAAAAGCCCTTGGGCGAGGCTGGTAATAAACATGAAAGGGTTTGATGAAAAACCTTTTGCAGAGGGAAAACGTGTTCCTTCATCTGCTTGTTTCAGCACAGTCTGGCCCTAGAAGGCTTCAGCCAGCAGCCCTGCCCTATGGATGGGACCCAGGAGCACGGGAATGAGGTGTGGCTTTGCCATGCTCAGGATGAGGCTTTTAAATCCTGTCTGTGTAAYGCTGGGGCTGTAAAAAAATAGATGCTGAGCCCTGTATTAAACAGCACAAACTGGGTGTCTCTCACAGTTCCCTCCAGGTTTCCAGACTGGTTCATATTTTGGGGAAG
The DNA here is from genome assembly GCA_018881555.1 of Amblyornis subalaris. NCBI lineage: Eukaryota > Metazoa > Chordata > Aves > Passeriformes > Ptilonorhynchidae > Amblyornis > Amblyornis subalaris. The sequence goes on along the minus strand of JACAXG010000301.1, from coordinate 138,189 downwards.
TGACACGAACGGGCCTGTCCAAGAAGCATTTGAAATCCCAGTTTCAAAATCAGATAGAAACAGTGGAAATAAAAGATGAGAACTCCAGATAAATCAAAACTCTTCTTTAGCTCATGTCCTCAGTGGATTTTCCAGAAGAAAGGTAAAGGGGCTGGCCATACTATTTTTCCTTCCACAAAGGGTGGATAGAASAAAATCCTGGTTTCGAACAGTCTGATTTTGCTGATCTTGGCTCTTAAAATCTGCATAGGTGAGCATAACCCAAATATTCTGCACAGGTCTGGTCAGGATCAAATCCCTGGAAGAAGGCAGAGGACTTCCTTGCAGCCTGACATTCCTCTGGAGCCTCTTGGCTGGAGACAGTCTCTCTCTCTGAGTACTTTGGTCTAGAAAAAGTCAGAACAAGGTGACTTTTTGGACATTKGAGCTTTTCTACAGACATCTAGTGACCCTTTGTCACAGTGACAAATGAAAAAATCTGCCCGGCCCCAGAGGACTGGGGAAATCTTCCCATTGGGATTTTGTGCCCCTCATTCCTTATAAATTTTTATACACTTCCCTCTTGCCAGGAATTCTGATTTAATCCATAAGTGTCTATACTGCAGCTTGGAAATAGGAGCCAGAATCCTTTCAAGCAGAAATTCCTATCCATGGGATCAGTATCGCAGATTCTTATCACTGAAAGCCTCTYGGACCTGTGTGTCCTTTCCTCCTCCCTGCTTTTAGGCCCTGATAAGCATCTTATAAGAGATTAACTTTAAAATCTATCACCTGCAAAACACGTAACTCACAACATTTGACATCAATTAAGTGTTCTGCAATGGTCTTGTCTTGCATTTTCAAAATAATCCCCACAGAGGAAGTAAATTCTCACTGTATATACACAATTATGAGCTCTAGAGTAGCCAAGAGTTCTTGGAAAAAAAACCCATCCTGGATCCTGGTTTTAGGTAAAGTTCTGCACATTTAGGTTTTTAGAGACACCTTCCAGTCCTGCTTTTCTGTAAAATGTGGATTTCTTAGAATAGATGAACAAGCAGCATTTTAAAAGCAAAAAGAATGATAAAGATTAGCAAGGGCAAGGTAGAAGAATGTTGTTATGGTGCAACACAAATCCACATTGTACCCACAATTCTGGCTACTGGTTGTGGTCCTTCTGTCCTCAAAGGGATGTAGTACAGCTATAAGCTGAAAAACACCTCTAAGATCAAGTAAAATCAGATTGTAATTATTGCACTAATAAAAGCAAGCAAGATCAAAGGTCTTTTTTTTAAAACATAGTCACTGCGGTTAAAGCCCCTGGGTGTCCATAAACACAATAATCTAAATGCAGGTGCTTGCAGGAGCTGGGAGGACATAGCTTGGGGACAAAGCATTCCACGCATTCTGCATTCCTTGACTCCTTTTGTGAAAGTCCAGTGGCAGAAGGTGCAGGAGGTGGCACCAGGATCTCTGGGCTGGTCTCTGCTCTGAAGGTCAGTGAACCAGAGGAGAAACCCAAGACTCAAATCGCTCCTTTTTCTTCCTCTGAGAATTTCAGGTATTTTCCTGCCCCAGTTTCAAGCAGGGTGCAAGGGATGGAATGTGAGAAAACAACTGATCTGGTTCGTTTTGGGCTGGGAGTTGGGAAGTGCTATCCCATTCCACACACTGAAACCTGAGGGATTAGGCAGGCTAAAGCAACTTCCTTCAAGCCAGAAAGTCTTGTCGTGACAAGAATTAAATCTCCCACATCACAAGTTTATGCCCATGTTTCTAATGCTCAGATTTCTACCTATTCAGAAATCYAGTGTCTCGGTCAGGGAGATCTGCTCAGAATTTATTATTCCTGTCAACAGGCAATAAACGACTTTGGAAAAATCCTYTAAATCAAAGATTTTTGCAGGAATCCCTGAAAGATCTGTCTTCAAACGTATTTGTAGGACTTTTCCTCATCTCCTGCAGCCCAGGGTCATCCTGCTGCTCTGTCAGTCYGCTCTCTGACCAAGCACAGTGACGACCACCACCAGGCGGGATTCCCACCGCATCCTCCTTCCCTGCTCCTGGAAGCACCTTCCTCCACCACTTTCCCAGCTCTTACCGTGGCATCCTGCCCGGCGTAGTGGCCGATAACCCGGCTGCCCCCGGGATGCCTCTTGGAAAACTCGCTGACATCGTAAACCTTCCTGTCAATCACCAGCCACTGCTCCCGGCCTTGCCCGCGGCCGTTGCGGATCCCGACCTCTTCCCAAGTGAAGAGCTGTGGAAAAGCTGGAACGGGTGGCGTCCCCTTCTCTGTGGGGCCGGTCTGTGGAGCCATCCGTGCTGGAATTCTCCGGCCCCGGAGCTGCGGCTCCGTGCCCAGGCTGAGGCTGGACCATCCCAGGCTGCCCGTTATACAGCCCCACTCCAAGCCACTCCCTGTGCTTCCAAGGGCTGGTTGGCTCTCCTCACCCAAACACACCCTTCCCGAGCTCCCTCCTCTTCCAGACGCTTGGGCACACCCAGGAGGAAAAGCCCTGTTCCTTCTTGTCCTTTCTGGGCTGCCTGTGCAAGGTCTGACTGCTCCACTGAACGCGAACAGGAATAAATGGAGAAATTTGGGAAGATCACCTGTTACCTCGAAATGGTCTCATCACCACCCAAAACCTTCAGGTCATCCTTGGTCTCTGAAATTTCCTGGGTTGATCCTGGCACTCTAAATTAATGTGTCTTTCTTAGCTAAATAATTGATTAAAATATCACCAGATCAGAGTTAAGAAAAAACACATTAAAAAAAACACTCTTAATTTCCAGTTAATTCGGCTTCTATACTGATAATGCTTTGCATACAGCTGGTTTCAGAGTTTCTTGACTCATTCAATCGCCTAATTGTTCAAGTAATTAATTCACGAGTCTATAACGTTAAAACATCTTGGAACTAATAGTAGTAGTAGCAATAATAGTGATAATAAAAATAATAATAGAAACAACAATAATAATAACAGCATTAACTGTTAACACCAAGTTTGGCTGCAGATTCAGGGTTTCTAAAACCATGCTTAAAGTCAAGGTTGGCATAATTAAACTTACTCTTGCAGAGACCAAGTCTAAGCACCTCTGCTGTTGAGAAGATCTGTGCAATAAAGAGGTAAAAAGTTCTCAGCTGTAATGAAGAGCAGAGAGAAGGCAATGCCAAGTTTCCTATGAACTCAGAACAATTTTGCAGGAAAAAAATGAAGCAATGAATATATGAAATATTGCCCTACTTGAGATTTAGCATTCTCTTAATCCTGGTTGGATTTTTAAAATCCAAAATTCCAAGCCTTGGGTGCTTTTGAGGAAGGTACAAGCAGCAGGCAGACATAGTACAGTCTGTCCCCATGGATTTCCATCCTATCCCTTTGTAATGCAATACTGAGTTAAATCCTGAGTTTTCCCCCATGCCCCAAACTTTCTATTTATGTTTTTTGAAATTATTAGGTCTATAACCCCAAATAGTGCCCGCAGTGATACCCCAGTCTCTGCCTGAAACCTGACCAGCTGCAGGTCCCAACTCTCTCTTGTGATAGTTTCCCAGACAACCCACACACTGTGATTCCAAGAAAAGAGGTGGTTGTGTGAGCTCCCAGTTCTGAGAAGGACTGAAAACACTCAGCTGGAAGTTGCAGACTTCAGGCAGAACAGAAAGATGGAGAAAGATAAAGAAAGATAAAGAAGGATAAGAAAGCCAAACTACGTTCTTGACCAAGGCACCTCAGCAGAGTGAGGCGCTTTCCCTGTCTCCCAAGCATGGAGTGGGCAGTCTTCTGGCTGACACAGAATTCCAAATTATGCAATTCTAATTCTTCAAATCATGTAGCATCTTGCAAATTAATCAGTCAAGCCCCAAACAGCCATTTAAAAGTTCCTGACTCTGTGTGGCAATGGCTGAACCACCCAAAGCAAAAGAGAAATGTGACTGCTGCTATTCATCAGAAGASAGTGATAAAAGAATGGGAGGAATAATTCCTACCCTGCTGTCACAGTGCATTTTGTAACTCTTTATCTTGCTCTAAATAAAAGCTGAGAGTGTCCACRTTAATGATGTGTTCCTGTTCCATGTACCTGTGCAGAGTCTTACCTAAATCAGTGTTCAGTACTTGAGGTGGCGGCAATCAAATATGCAACAGTTTGCGCAATTTTCCGCAGATGTGCTTTTTTGTAAACACCAGAAAATATCAAGTTACTCCACAGCTGGCTGAAAGTACAAAAAAAAAAAAACCTACTTCCCATGGCCCTGTATTCAGACTTGTAAATGCAGCAGCTACCTGAAAAGGAGGAGATAAAAATGTGGCGTTTGGTTTTGGTCTACAAGGAGATGAAGGATAAAGAGCTGGGAACGTATTGGAGTGAACAAATATGGGATGTCTGTGTCTATACCCACAGCCAGTAGTTCTGACTTTCACTGTTAACACTGTGTGTGCCAACATCCACCAAACTGCTGGAATTAAGTTTGGGAGCTCTGGGATCATTGTCCTCTGTATCAACGGTGTGCAGAATATTTACTGTCTGAATTTATCTACCATCAGATCCCGTCAATCCCCATTGATATTCCATTACATTAAAACCCCTCCAGGTCTGAAAGCAAAAGCCTGTCTCTGTCTGTATTATCTAGGTCACCAAACAGATTCCAGAGGCGCATGGAAAAAGCCCAGAGAGTGAAAGCCACAGTCCTGCTCACCCAGAGAAACGATTGAGAAATCTTGTTAAAGTGAATTTACACCACACTCGGTGTTCTGCAACCACTGCCCACACACCTGCCAAAATCCGTGTCCTATGTTCCTGTGAGCTGGTACACGTGCCCAGAGCTACTCCACATCCCTGCTCCTGTGACTAAGAGGCTCCTTGCACAGGCACTGGACACGATTTCCCAGATTTCCAGAAGGACAGTACGTGACTGCTCAGTTGGAGGTTGCTGCATCAACACTTTTATAGAATGTTGGCAGCTTACACTTTATCCACTGGGGTAAGTGGTCCAGAAATAAATCCGGTACTGGGATACCCCAGAGCATCTTGGAAGTGGTTGGACTTGATGACCTTAGAGGTTTTTCCAACATTAGTGATTCTATGATCTCGTTTCTAAGAAGCTCTTCTTTTACGGAGAAGATCTTTAAGTTCTGAGTTATTTTGTCTTACAGGATTTTTTCACAGGGTTTTCATGGAGCCTCCCAAGTGGGGCTCCTGGGCAAAACTGGATGGAGAACCTCTCCTTTATGAGCCATACAGTCTCACCCAGAGGTGTTAGATAGCAGACAGACACTTCTGGGTTGAACATGTCTCTGGAATTAGGTGTCAACAGTGGAGAGAGTTGGAAAAGCATGACCTTAGATAAGCAGCTACAATTACACCTGTGCTTCCCTCTGGAAGCAGAGCTGAGCCTCTCTGCCCTGCCCTGGCTGCTCTGGAGCCTTGGAGCAGCATCTTTGGTCAAAGCAGAGATGATCTGACATGGCTCTGCACCAGGAGGAAGTTATGTAAAATAACATTACTTTGAAGAGTTTGTCCTTAAGGGACTCTGGAATGGAGTTCACAGGATACTGAGCCCTTTGTGGAGGGCTCAGGGATGCTCTGCCCTAAAGCAGCTCCAGGGAACTTACCTGCATTCATCCACAGCCAACACACAGGTTCCTGTGGATAGAGCTTGTTGTCCTTCCTGGATTTCATGGACTCTCCTTCAAGACTCCCTCTTCTGTGACTGTGATGTGCCTCTTCCCAAACACAGCCAGGAAACAGAAATAATTAACATTATTTTATCTCCAGCACAAAACTTAATGGGGAATCCATAATTCAGGAAAAGGCTGCATTCAGAAAGCTCCTCTCCATCTTTTCAAGAGACAAAAACTTTTGCAGATGGCAAAGTTTCGTTTTGGAAAGAAAAAAAAAATAAATCCAGTAATTGATTGCTTGGTAAGACCATTAAAAGACACCATGCCAGTCAGGAGGAGAAAAGCACCAGGTTTTCCCTATTTTAGTATGTCCTGGGTTAATGAGACACCACCCTGTATCTCAGGTGGAGCTACTCATCAGGAATACCATGTCCCATGAAATGGGAAGAGAAACCTAAAGCAAAACCAAGGGGTTTTTTAATAGAGTCAAGAAGACCCTGCCTTGAGGGGTTTAGCTTGCTCAGATACTCAAAATCTTCATTAATTTTGTTTCATTCCTTAATCCAGATATCAACGGTAAGCTAACAGGTTTTTTCCTCTGTGAAAAAAGCAATCTTCACATCCTTTGCAAAAGAGAAAAAAACACCTGTGCAAAGCCACGCTTTCCCTCCCAGCTTTGGGTTGCATTTTATGGGTAAACAATAAAATCCCAAGACGAGTGCCACGTTAATGAGAATGAGGGCTAAAATTAGGCTCTGTAACAAGCCCTGTGAACCTTCTCATCTAAAACTCCCCACAGAACAATAAACTGCAGTAAGACACATATTATATGATTTTTTCTTTTTTTTTTGCAATCCCAATGAAATAAACCCTTTGCATCCTTCAGCTTCACGGAAGTCACAATCCCAAGGGGCTGTTCTGTGGCTTTTTTTTGTTACATTTTCTGTGGCCCAGTGCAGGGCACCCCCTGCTTAGAGACACTTCCGAGTGCTCTGCCTGCCTGAAATCGGGCACCCACAGAGGAAAAGCTCTACAAAAGGTGCCCGTGCTTGATAGTTTGTTTTAATACGTGGCTTGTGCAACCCCAATTAGGAACAAAGTGGCCTAAGCCAGGATTAAAACACCCACGGTGGTTCCATGGCCTGCACACAGAGGCACCTTCCCCCCTCCGGCCTTCCTGTGGGCCTCGGGCCACCTTCCAAGCTCCGCAATAAATGTGGCACATCCTGCAACAATATTTGGCCACAATTCCTTCCCCGGCCTTCACCATCTGCCTCTGTCCTTCCCCAGACACATATTTTGGGGTATATTCTTAGGGCACCACAAGCATTTTGCCTCAGAGGTGTCCATCATCCTGTAACTTCTACATCCTACCCTGCCCACAAGGACATCACTCGTAGTTTTCATCTTTTGCTACTTGCTTTAATTTCTTCTGCAAAATTTAATGTTTCTTTGACACTTTAGCAACTCCTACTTGTAGTTCTATGGCCTTTTCACTATTCTCTATATTCCCAATCTGCCTCACAGGTTGTTCCTCATCAATCCAAATTGCTGTCATGAGTTTGTTTCTCCTCTCCTTGCTAGAGATGTAAATCCCCTAAGTTTATACTTATTCCTTTATTTCGGTAACTTTGGAGTATTTGCTCAAGATAGAAATATTGGTGGCTTTCTAGTCTCAAATAAAGCCACATTTACGATCTTCCTCTTGGGTGAGGGGAGAAGAGGGAATCAAACAAAGAAAATATCAAAACCTGAGCTCATTGGCATCATCTTCATTCACCTTTTATTTTACTTGGGCAACATCCAGCGTTTCTTACTTCACCTTGTTTCTTTTTCCTAACCGATTGGGATATGATCCTGGAGAGGAATTCAGGCTCACTTGTTGGAACATTGGCATCCCTTCTTGCCAGCAGAAGTTATCATTCTATCTGGGTCTGAGCTAAATGATGGTTTACTGTTCATCCCAAAAGGTCCATTACGCAGGAGGTGACCTAATTAGGATAATGCTGCCCACAGGACTGCCCTCATCTCTTCCTGAGTCAAAGCAAACATTTTACAAGGAATTACTGTATATAAAATTAAGTTATTCTTGAATTTATATTTCCCCTACTGTATAACTTGAACTAGTATTGATYCACACTTCAGCTGCTGAATATTTCTTTATTACTGACAGACTGAAGTACTCTCTGCTCTAAAATTTCTCATTTTATCATCAAATCACTGCCTCTTCTTTCAYTGGGCTCAAGGAGCTCCGACAACTTTATTGTCTCACAAAAAAAATCACCAAACTGACAAGAGTCTAAATGATGAGAGGCAAAAATCAAAAARCCTGGCTGGTTCTTGTGAGCAAAGCCAAGGGAGATTACCATGGATCAGTCAGACCTTTGGAAATTTTGCCTGAGGGACACCACCATAACCAGTATGAGCTGTCATGGGTGTATCATTTCTTGTTTTGCTGTTTCAAAACTTTTCTTGGTGGCAATTCCTCCCCATTTTCTGAACACTTACTGCCAGTCCCTGCAGAAGACGCAAATCACACAGAAACTGAGTTCAATGAACTCTCTTCCAGTGTCACATAATCCTCTTTCTTTCCCACCCATGAGCAGYGTTGCATTAATTGCACTTGTCCTTTACACCTGACCTGTTAGGAATCCAATCTCTTCATATTCCATATAAAAGAATCTTGGGAAGAAGCAAATCYCCCTCAGCTGCATCCATTTTCCATCCCATATGGATCTACAATCATCTTGATTTCCCCAGCCTTTCTAAAGATGGGGAGAAGTCCATAAACACCACCATTCACCTCTTCAGGAATTCAGGATAATGGAAGCAAACACATCCACAAGCTGGACAAGGATTGCAAATCCACACCATTACCAAGTCCAACTGAGTGGGTGYTGGGAAGGGGAAAACTACAGCGTTTTCCTCTTCCAGTTGCCCCATCACCCATAACTGAACATCRCCCTGACACTTTAATAATTCCAGCTGCTCCATTGCTGAAAATGTTCCTCCCTGATTTGGAAAAAGTGATTTATTCTGGGTTGGAGCCACCTCTTTGTCCAATGATATTCCACTCAACTGGATAATCTTCAAAGCCTTACGAACCTCTGACTGCAGTTTTTAAGATCCCATTTGTTCTCTTKGAACATCTTCAGGAACTACATCCTCTCCCCCCTGCCAAGGACAGGGACACCTTCCTCTATCCCAGGTTGCTCCAAGCCCCATCCAACTTGGCCTTGAACACTTCCTGGCATGGGGCAGCCACAGCTTCACTGGGCAACCTGTGCCAGGGCCTCACCACCCTCACAGGGAAAATTTTATTCCCAATATCCCATCTAAACCTTCCTTCTTTCAGTTTGAAGCCACTCCCCCTTGTCCTGTCACTCCATGCTCCTGCCAAGTGTCTCTCATGAKCTGATCCTTCTCTCCTGATCCCTTGGGATGTCCTCCTTCCCTCCTGATGTCTGACTGCCACCCTGTGGCTATTCCAAAACGTTCAGGTTCCATTTTTTAAGGCTAAAGTGTTTCCACAAGAAGGCGAATTTGGGACTGGTGTTGTTCCAAAAAGTTGGATTTCAGCGTATTCCTGGAGCCGGGAAAACTCTCCGGAGAACTCTTCTCGAACCTGGAAAACTTCCAGCAAACTCAGCACATTCAGACCTGGTTATGCTGAGTCAGGTCCCCTTCCAGTCTTATCCTCCAGGGCTGTGAATCTGCTCCCCTGTGTTATTTTTCCTGGTTATCCAGGCATTTGGTTTATTGCATTGCGGATGTTTCCTCTTTATTGTGGCAGAGGAAACCCAGGGGAAACACGTTCTGGAGAAAGAGGTTCACGACAGTTCTCTCCCTGCAGCTGTGGACAGGCATTTGTTCCACATTTTGGAGAGTCCAGACTCCTGTGCAGACACATTTTACTCCGACGACAGCAAAAATTGGTAAGATAAGGAATTTTATTAATAGACTTTCCTCCATCCACAGTTGTAATGAGAGGGAAAGAAATGGAGCAGGAGAAAAAACCAAGGTAAAACAAGGTAACTAAGGCCCATTTTCTTTATGGTCTTAATCAACAGGTATTTAATGATTGTTTTTTTATTCCCATTACAATTTTACCCTGTGCTTAACAACACTGTTTGGCCTGGGAAGACGTATTTCTTCCATTCCCTCAACGCCTCATCCTCATTTTGGATGCTGATTGGAAAAAATTCCACAAGATCCACCCATCCCTTCTGGATACTGACCCACCAGTCCCTGGGGGGAACAGGGTGATGGAACATCTTCCTTAGTGATGTGGCAGGTGCTACATCCTGGTTTGGCATCTGTCAGGTTGGAGCAGTAAATGAAAAGACCCTGGGAAAGGCAGTAAGGCTATTCCAATAAATCCCACCGGACATGCCCCCTTCCTGGGGTGTGTTTGGAAGGCACATCATCCAAGAGAGGAAGACCAGCAGTGTTTTGGCTGAGGTGTGCCTGTGGATATGCAGCTGAATGAAAAGTTAAAACACTTTCAAGCACCCTTCTAACTTCCTTAGATTTATCCGCAGCTCAGGCAGGAATACTTCACTCTCCGTGGGCCAGGAGTCAGGAATTCTCTCCTTTTAACAAATCACCCAGAGGTTCCAAAAAAACCAAAGCTTCAGGTAACTACAGTGATTATGATCACTTTTTATACAGAATCCTTGTAGAATGGYTTGGGTTGGAAGGGACCTTAAAGCTTATCCCATTCCAACCCCCTGCCATGGGCAGGGACACCTTCCCCCATCCCAGGTTGCTCCAAGCCCCRTCCAACCTGGCCTGGAACACTTTGGCTTCCTTAGTTAYCCTTGTAGGAATCCCGAGTACGGATGTGACAGGTTTCTCTCTCTTCTGACTTTCTGTAATGGGTTTAAAACACTCCAAAGTGGAAACCCTTGCAGATCCCCCACGGGATGTTACCAGTGGAGAAACAACCCAGAGGCTTCCAGAGGAGATGTGGAGGGCAGCATTCCCACAGAACATGGCATGTGGAAAAAATTCCACTTTCCTGTTGCCCTRCCTCAATTAGGGCTCTAATTGGATCCTATTCCTAGAGAACTGCTGCCTGCACCTCCTCCACCTCACCCACACATAGGTACAAATTGGTCTGGGGGCTCCTTTTTACAGAGATTTGAAAATACTGAACCTACCCCGTACCCCAGAGCTTCCACGTTTCACTAACTCCCACATTCCTTGATTTCATGCTGTCCCAACTTCCTTACTACACTCACAACAAGAGCCACYCCAAAAAGCCTATGTTAGATAAGAAACTTCCCTCCTATATACTCAGCAAATGAAGGATCAGCAGATGGAAAGCAATCTGTTCCCAGTCCCAAAGCTGCCCCCAGCCCGGTGGGACACGACCTCCTCCATCGAGATTTTCCCCAGAACTCAGCACCAGAGAAGAAGAATGAAAGAAGCACAAGAAAAATTAAGAGCACATCTTTAAAAAAAAAGAAAAAAATCGTATTAATTACATTCATCCATGGAATTAAGCGGCACCACCTCCCCACCTCTGGCTTAGCCAGCTCTCCTCTGGGCAGGATCTTCAGGGTGAGCACCCCAGGAGGCAGCAAGGCTGGGGAATTCCTCTGCAGGGATCCACTGCTGCTTATTTATGTAGGTAGGCATCGAGCCAGAGCTCCCCTGAATCTTTCAAAGAGCTGCCAAGAGAGAACCACACTTCCTTACAAACAAGGGAACGAACCCCGCGTTCCATCCAGAGCCTTGTGGGGAGAATTCCCATCTACAGACGAAGCAAAGGAGATCATGGAATGGTTTAGGTCGGAAAGGACCTTTAGAGGCTGCCCCTCCCTTTCCATGTCCCTCCCATTTTTCCCCCAACACTGGAAAACCCTTGACTTGGGAACAGAGCGGGTCAATACTCACTGCACGATGTCTGCGAAGGCCGTGAGCAGAGGCTTGCACTGGTACTCAATGCCRTGCTTGGCACACAGGGACTTCACCAGAGGGGCCACCTTCCAGTAGTTGTGCCGTGGCATTGTAGGGAAAAGGCTGTGGGAAAAGGAGGCGGYGGTTCGATGGCATCCGACATCACCGCACGGAATTCCTGCTGTGCCAAAGYCTGGGAGTGCCCCAAGCTCCCCTGGTGCTCTGCAATGGTCTCTCTCGTGTCCCTTCAGTGGCTGTGCTGGGAATTCTCACCCCTGCGCCATGCAACTCAGATCTGGTGCTCACTGGTGCTCCAAGAATTTTCTTTTTGGAGTTCCCGTTCCGTCCCCACACAAAGAGCACAAAATGTACCCACATTATGTTTTGTTCCTTTATCAGCTGATAGAGGGAGAGGGACCTTGCASGCTCTTCAGCCCTAGTGTAACCAGCACTCCTTGGAACTCCCCCCCACATTCCCAACTCCTGTTYCCACTCACTGGTGCTCGATCTGGAAGTTGAGGTGGCCACTGAACCAGTCATTGAACAAGGACTGATGAACGTTGCAGGTTGCCTGGAGCTGAGAGAATAAAACATTTTAATTGTTATTTTAGCAATGYCCCTTCTCAAACACAGATTTCTCATCCCCACAGGAATTCTGGCTGGACACAGCAGCTTCAAGAGTTATTTCCAGCCAACACAAGGTGGCCAGGCTGGGATATGTGGACTTCACACGCCCGGAACTGTCACAAATCTCTGTAAACAAGGTCTCACCTGGGTAGAGAACCAGTCCACATTCTTATCATAATCGATGTGCATGGGGATGTGATTCATCTGTGTGACCCAGACAAACCAGTTGCTCTCTATAAACCTGTGCAAACACACAAAACCACCACGGATCACACACCCACCGCGTGACAAGTCGGTGCACACACGAGCCGGCTGCTGCCTGACAAAACGAACACCAGGAACCCCAAACACCTGATCAGATCAGACCCGCACACACCTTCCAATCCTGCAGCCTGACAGGAAGCCACCCCTGTCCCACTGAAAGGATCGGGAGAGAGGACAGGGAGTGATGAGGAAAATAAGCAGGGGGCTGAAGRAAAGCTGACACAAAGGATTGATATRAACAGAGCAGAGAAAATGTTGGAATTTTAAGTTGGGTGATACCTGACTAACAGATGGAGCCCCAGGGTACCCTTCACCCCCAGGAAGGGCAGGTAGGTGAGGAAGAATCGGATGTAGAAGGACAGCATCCAGGCCAGGTCCTGTAGTACAGGAAACAGGGAAAACTTCAGTAACAGGAAAAATTTCTGGCTGCTGAATTTACCATYGCTCCCTTTAAAACCGCCTTTAATATCTTCTACTGAACGATTTTTCCTCTCCAGCCTCATTACAAAAGCAACCTGACACCAGCCATTCCCATGCTCAGGAATTATCCTGGTCCCACGAGCCCAGGAGAGGGCAAACATCAGACAGAGCATCCCATTTTCCTCTGGATCTAAAGAGAATCCAAGCAGTGAGGACACCAAAGCCAGAACACCASAGAACATCTTTTGCTACCCAATGGATCCTTCACAGGTGCCCTTCGGCAAACACATTTCCCAAATCCTACACCCACATCCTTTGTCGCAGAGACAAACAACTCCAGAGTTCCTCCCAGCAAATCTGGMACTGGAATTCATCCCTAAAACCAGGGAGAAGCCTACCCTGGCCCTGAGGGGCTGACTCACCGCCCACTGCTTCCTCTGCACGGCGAAGTAGAAGATGTACCACTGGAAGTAAAGCGGCACCAGCGCTGGGGGACCGACTGGAGGGGCAAACAGAGCCATCAATTCATTATCCCAGCGGGAATGGGAAGGGGCAGAGTGATTTCTGGCCACGGAACTGCGGAGGGGGAGGTTACTCACTGATGAAGAAGTACTTGTGCTGGTGGTTGTAAGGCATGAAYTTCTTCTTCTGCACACCAAGCTGTCAGAACACACAGATYGCTCAGGCCACGAGTGCACACACTCCCAAACCCTACGGAGGTGTCCTATCCAACCATCCCCTGGATGAGTTTTCACCCTGCCCTGGGTGCCCAAGGGGCTGGGCAGTGCCTTGCACACACACAGGGACCTGCACAGGAAGCTCTGTCCCTACAGAGGGCACAAGTTGCCTACAAATACTGAAACTGAAACCCACACAAACAGTTTGCTGAYGAAGCAGAGCTTCAGAATTAAAAAAACCCCAAGCTAAGGTGCTGTTATGATAGTGCTAATAAAGATGACAGCGTGTGGAACTCCCACCTACTTGCAATTAGTCTGGGAAGCAGAGAAACGAGCATCTAGACATGAAACTGTGTCCTTGGGACTGAGGGTGAACAGATTATTCTCCCTCTGAGACCGCTCGTTTTTCAGTGTTTGCTGTATAAACATAACAGATCACATCCCTGGCTTCCTTGAGGAATGCCATTATATCCCTGTACATGCCCAAACTAATTCCCAATAGCCCATCCCTTAATTTCAATGCAAATCAGAGCATTTAAAGTGACACTATGAATTTACATAACTTTTTTTTAAAGGACTGGCAAATGCCAAAGCCATTCMATCAACTCCAGAGCTGTACCAGAAACAGAGCTGGACTCCAGATGGGAGCCACTCTGACACCCACTGCCAGGCTGAGACCACCAAAATAGCTTCTTTGATCAGGAATTGTAAAAGTTCCAGGCAGCCCTGGCTTGTCATCTGCTGCTTCCATCCCCAAATCACTACAATTAGTCACACCGATCTTGGTAAAAGGGAACAACTTGTAATTTTGATCTTCATAAACAGCAGGCCTCTCATCGGGGAAATACCAACTTGCAATTGTGGCAAATATTTCATTCTTCTCTTCCAGCATTGCAAAAAAAAAACTTTGAGTGAAATTGTAAGAATATAAGGATCTCAGAATTATTGAAGTATTACGGAGGAATACCAGGGACTAGTGGAAAGCAGYACTATAGAAGACCAAACCAGGTGGTCTCCAGTCTCCAAGCTCTCTGCAGCTTCCCAAATTTGAATCCCTACTGCTGCCACCTCCCAGCTTCCCTCGGGCCTCACCTCCACAGAGAGGGTTTTCCCCAAAGCAAAGAACAGGGGGTGCATGTTGACGTCGGGGTCCTTCCGGAAGCAGTTGGGTTTGGCGTGGTGCTGGAAGTGCAGGTGATTCCACCAGCTGGCCGGGGCTCCCTGTGGGAAGGGAGGAGAAGAAAAAAGGTGGATCTTCTGCCCTTAGCTCTCTCCTTACCCTGGGATTGGTTTTGGCTGCAGAGCAGGGCTCTGGCAGCCCCTCCCCACACCCAGTGCCCACCTTGAGATGGCCGATGACGAACTTGTGCACCCAGTGGTTCCACCTGGACTTGCTGAAGACTGACAGGTGTCCAAAATCGTGCTGGAGCCAGCCAGCCTGGGCCTGGAATTGAAAACCAACGCTGCTGCTGGGGAAAAAGAACTGCCAGGAGGGGTCTGTGTCTGAAAAGGGCTTTCTTCTCCCACTCCCACGCTCCTCGCAGCGTATCCCTGGATAGCAAGAGCGCTTCCAATGCCAGGCCCCAATCCAAACTCTCCTTTTTCACTRCAAACCAGTGCGCTCCAGACTCTGCCTAATGACTTTTAGTCCTGGACAGTTGTTTTCACGAGGAAGGGAAAAAAACAAAAATCATGGGAAAAACCCAGCCATGGAGCTCAGAACCAGCATTTATTCCCTCACAAAAC
Source organism: Amblyornis subalaris (assembly GCA_018881555.1). Taxonomy (NCBI): domain Eukaryota; kingdom Metazoa; phylum Chordata; class Aves; order Passeriformes; family Ptilonorhynchidae; genus Amblyornis; species Amblyornis subalaris. The sequence continues at coordinate 122,945 of JACAXG010000301.1, read as the reverse complement.
TGCTCTGAAATCGGCAACAAAGTCTCCTTTAAGGAGCAGCTTGCTGCTGCCTCCTCCGAGTACTTGTAATTCCAAGGGGATCAGCTGGCCACAGGAGGAATAGCTGGGGCTTTGAGAGCTGCTCTGCCCTCTCCTCTAACTCCCTGCAAGTTCCCATGGGAACACTGTGGCCTGGCCCCTGCACACAGCCTTGGAGTTCTGGCACCCGGGAGCTCGGGAGCTTTCATCGTGTGGGGAAGACTGGAATAAGGAAGGCTTTGATGGAATACGGGGAGGAAAAACCAAGGCAAAGCCTGCCCTATCACAGCAGCATGTGTAATTTTGCCCTTTCGGTGGAATCTGGAGAAAAACAGGATTTTGGGAAGTCCATGATGATAAGATTCCTCCCACGCTGATGGCAACGAGCGYCCAAGTCCCAAATTTGGCTTTTGGGGTTTGTTTTGTGCAGGTGCTCACCTGGACAGTGCCCAGAAGCAGCGCAGACAAGAGGAAAGGCACGGTGGACGCTCCAAAGTACCAGATGACGAGCCAGGCTGCAACATCCAGCACCAAGATGTGGCAGAGGCAGAGGATGAAGAAGGCGTGGTTGGGCCGGAGGAGCCCCATCTTCTCCACGGTSGCACGGAGCTCACGGAAATCTTCCACCAGCTTTTTCTGTGGGGACACCCAAAAGCACCCACCGGTCGGAAAATGCCTCAGGAACACAAAGAGGAGCTCAGTTTCCCCTCTCAGGGAGGAAAAGGGGGAAAACTGAGGGTCACCCCGAGACAAATCTTTGCTAAAATTACGAATAATGACATGAAACGAAGCTCCAACCAACAGTGGTTCCAGGGGATCCTGAGATGTTATGTACAGGGAATTCTGCCTGCCAGTAGGAGAAGTCACACAGCACAATTTCAACCCAAATCCCAAGTTTTTAAGACACTCACGTTCTTGCTGGGCTCAAAGCTGGGCTGATCTGGYGCCAGTTCCCCAATCAGGAGTGGGCTCATGTACTTTCTCACCAGTGTCTTGTCAAGGTGAAAAGCAACGAAAGGATCCTGAAACACAGACACAGGATGAAGAAAACTGATCATTCAGGTGGCAGCAAAAGAAATGTATTTCATGATATGCTGGACCATTCAAAAGAACCCTGCTAGGGAAATCAGTCACTTTTATCATTTAAATGTAATGTCAATCTCCATGGCAACCAGGTGAAAAAGAACCACTAGTGGCTGTTACCACTACAGATTCCATCCCTATATTTAAATTACAAATCCTGAGCACACGTCACATTTGATATGTAATTCCTGATCTTCCATTTATCTCCTTTTCCATATTTCTCTCCCTAGCATATATCTACAATCTCCCTCAGCCTAAGGATGTGGGGTTTTTTTAAATTTTCTGGGACAATATTTGCCTGCTGTGCATCACTTTGTAAGATTCCTACACCATGCACTGCTTACCACTATAATTACTAGATCATCATTGTGTGCTTTAAAATAAGATGTGTTTTTAAAAGATCTCTAGTCAGGAAAGGGGTTAAAAAACTGGCTGATGTTGCCAGCTCCGGGTCAGCTGTAGCATCCTCTCTGCTCAGGGTTACTGAATAAAGGAGGGAAAGAGAGAGGGGAACCAACATTTGCATTTTCTCATTGGAAAATGGGGAAAAGAAAAACGGGGAGGAGTGTGTGGGCAGTGCAGGGGAGGATGGTACCACACATTCAGACCAATCCTTTCCATGGAGGCTGTAAACCCGGGGAGTGCAATCCCAGCCGGAGGTTAGGGGAYGGCTGATTGCACCTTCTAGAAACCAGAGCAGCAAACCAAAAGCGTTCTTCCTTTACTTCCCATTTTCCCCCTRGTTTTGAGGAGCCTCGTTCTTTTCATCCCCGGGGACAAAACTACTGGGAAATACAACTTGGCAGGGGTTTCTGCAGGGTCAGCAGTTCAAGTGCACCCGGCAGGGCCACTGATATCATCACCTAAAGAATGCAGCTGGCTGCAATCCCACCATCCAGCCATGTGCTGACCCTTTTCTGAGCACAGAAACACGGAGTRTTTGGGTGGGAAAGGCCCTTCAAAGCTCATCCCACTCCCCCCTGCCACRGACACCTTCCACTAGCCCAGGTTGCTTCAAGCTCCATCCAACCTGTCTGGAACACTTCCAGGGATGAGGCACCCACKGCCTCTCRGGGCAACTTGTTCCAGTGACGGGGCTTTGAAAATGCACGTGTGCACCCTGACCTCACGAAATGTTGCAAATTCACATATTATTTTTGGCTACAAGTGATATTCACACGATGGCATCTTCACGTGGAGATTTCAGATTCCATCCTTTCCAGGTCAGGACTGAAACATAGTCCAGCAAAACCACCCTAGAGGAACATTCACATCCCATGCCCACCCCTTGGGTCCAAACACATAGATTTGGAGAAATTCATGCAAAGGACACAGGCAGACAAAGGAAGGAAACAACACCGGCAGAGTCACCCCGCACCCAGCTCCAGCAGCATTTCCAACAGCCGCTGGCACTCAGACGCGAACGATTGATTTCTTTTTTCGTGACTGAAATACGGCTTTCAGGGATATCYCGCACGAGTGCCGTCCCTCGGGAACGCGGTGCCGGGTTTGGGAAGTTCGAGGAGGGCGAAGGCGCCCGCGCCCTCGCAAAACCACAACTCAGCCCCCGTGTGCCACACGCAGCGTTTGATACTCCTACGCGTGCAGCAAAAATTATTCGGGGGCTTGGGGTGTGTTTCTCCCCGGCTGCAGAGGCGGTTCGGAGCCATCCCCGCAGAGACCCTTCCTTGCGGACAGCAATCCCGGACAATCCCCGGCGGCGGAGCCTGCGCCCTCGCGCGCATCCCTCCGCACGGCGCGGGCAGCTCCCCGCGTAGGCGCGCGCGTAACGGCGGAGGATCCCCGCGTGCTCCCGGCCCCGGGGATGCTCCCCCGCGCATCCCTCCTCCGCCCCCTCCCCGCCCGGGCTGCCGGGGCCGCTCACCGTGGCGTCCTGCCCGGCGTAGTGGCTGATGACCCGGGAGCCCCCCGGGTGCCTGCGGCAGAAGCGGCTGATGTCGTACACCTTCCTGTCGATCACCAGCCAGCGCTCCTGCGGCGCCGGCCCCCGCCCGCTGCGCTGCCCGATCTCCTCCCAGGTGAAGCGCCGCAGCCCCCGCCCGGGCTCCGAGCCCTCCATGGCCGGGATCGGCTCGCCCGGGGCTCGGCTCGGCTCGGCCCGGCCCGGCCCGGCTCCGCCTTCCCCCGGGTGCCCCACGCCCACCCCGGGCCCCTCCGCCCACTGGGCCGCGCTCGCCGTGCGCCCGCCCCCGGGATGCTGCGGGGTTTGGGGGTGGACGCCGCGGGACGGGAGGAAACTCGGGCTGTGCGGAGTGGGACGGTTCCCAGAATAATTTCGTTTGGAAAAGCCCTCCGAGAGCGGCGAGTCCCCACCGTGCCCCCAGCGCTGCCAAAGCACCTCGGTCACAGAGCCGCGGGATCGTTCGGGTTGGAGGGACCTCTGGAGATCGCCCAGCCCAACCCTCCTGCCGAGGCAGGATCACCTGGAGCGGGTTGGAAGACACAAAGGAGTGAGATTCCACACCCCCCCYGAGGTCCCTGGTCCACCCTCAACGCAAAGTCCTTCCTCATTTTGAGGTGAAACTTCTGGAGTTTTAGTTTACGGCCATTGCTCCTYAACCTGTTGCTGGGCACCACCAAACRCATGTCCCCAAGTGCCACATCCTCGCGGCTTTTAAGTCCCTCCAGGTCATCCCTGCAGGTGACTCCACTACTGCTCCGGACAGTCTGTTCCGGGGCTTGACAACCCTTGCCAACAATTTTCCCTCGTATCCAACTTAAACCTCCCCTGGCACAACTTGAGGCCRTTTCCTCTTGTCCTGTCACTTGGGAGAAGAGACCCCTCCTTCCAGGGAGTTCCCCCTCCCCACACTCAAATTCCTTTTTTTTGAACGATTTTTCCCACCTGTTTCTGAAGATGAATTATCTTYCCTGCCCTCGGTTTGGCTTCCCCTTTCCAGCAGATCCCTCCCTGTCTTCCATCTGTTCTGCCTCTCCCTTCCAGCTGCCTCAGCCTCTCCTGTTCCTAGGGCTCCTTTTGGCTGCTCCTGCCTGGATGTGCAGCTAGAGGGAGGGAAGGTGTTGCCACAGGTAAATCACATCAAAACCCTGCAGATGATTCTTCATAAACAGACCATTGAATAGTTCTGGAAGAGCGAATGATGCTAAAAAAGACCAATCCATCTGTGCGGGACTTCATCCACATGAATCACGAATCAAAATTCCTCTCCCCACATCCATCTCCCTTTCCATAGTAGCGCCAGACTTCTCCCTGAACTCTCATTATTGATTCCTGGTTTCTTTGTCTCCATTCACACCTTCCGATCTGACCTAGTTACAGCAATTCCGGTTGAMTGTAACCATAGAAACAAAGAGCCACCAGGCTGCATCCCCTCCGTGTTTTGAGCATCACCTGATGGCTACATCACATCTTGGAATTCTGTGCCTGCAAAATGCTGGATCGAATGTTTTTATTTCCCTCTCTTTGGCAATTAATGTTAATAAACACTAATAAACGTTCAGCAACTTTTTAAACTTAATTATATTCAGAACAGTACGGTAATTATTTCAAATTCCATTTTTTTCCCATTATTGATTGCACAAAATAGAATATTTATGCTAAACTTCATTGATGGTTTTGACCTTTTATCAGTTTTCTTTTTCCTATACACTGCATTAAAAGAAAATAAATCCTATCTCCCTACATGAGTCAAACCTTTGGAAACTTGCTTTAAGGGATCTTAACAGGCAAAAAAAGCACCACTCAACTTGATAAACTGCACCCTCGTGCCCTTCGTGTGCCTCCTCTGGTTTCAGCAGCTGTAAGGGATGTTAACACCTTATTAACACATTTTTTTCCCAGACAAATTATACAACAGCCCTCGGAATTCCCTTCCAAGCTCCTCCTGACATAAAATCTCCCGGCTGGGGTTGTTTGTCCCTCAGCAGATAATTCAGCCCAGGATAAGACATGGAAGCTACTGGAATCACCAGTGCAGGTTTCCTTGTCCTGCTATGAGCTTCCAGTTGCCAGCAGYGGTTGTTTCTCCTGCCCTTGCCACACTCAGGACCTCAATGGGCRTCTCAGAGACAAGAACGGGATCTTTGTAATAAAATCCGCAAGGGAAAAAAAAAACCAGCTGCTGTTAGAGACTCCCCAGCATCCTGCATCCAGCTGGGAATCTTGGCATCGATCCCTGCTGGAAGACAATTAATTAAGCAGGTACAASGAGTCCTTGAGTGCCCTGACTCCTTGTTTTACCTTCCCTGCTCCCATCTCCATATCTGCTGTCACCATCTCGCAGTGACCCAGCTTCCCAGGTCGCCAGGAACCACCAAAATTCCAAGGGGAGGTAAGGGATGCTCTTCTGGTCTGGCTGCAAATCATTMTTAGATGACTGGGGATCACCAGAAGTTGGAGAAAATACATTAAAATTCCTTATTTCACGACCATGATTTGGCTGGAACATACTTTAAGTGACCYGGGTGATGATGAGGGAACACTAAATATTTGTGCATCTGGTGACCAAACCAGTGATGAGGGAAAGAGGAAATGGACTGAAAGGATGGCAGCCTTTCTTTACCCCTTTCAGGGAAAATGAGTTGCAATAATGGATGGCGAGGCCTGAAACCACAGAAAAAAWGAAAGGAAAACCAACAAATGCTGAAAAAACAGTTGGAAAGAACAAAGTCTAAAAGAAGACTCAGTTCTTGGCTTTGGTTCAGCCTAAGGAAAAGCTCAAAATTCCGGGAGCATGGGAATTGTGGTGGCRTGATTTCCAAGATCCTGTCATCAGTGCAATTAAAACAGCCAAGCTGATGAAGAAAATGCAGCAGGAAACCACTAATTTACTCATTGTGTTACAACCAGGGAAGAGCTTGAAGCTCTTGACATCTCCCTGTACCACCACTCCTACACCAGGCTTAGGATCCACTGGAAGGATTTGTGTAACACGAGCAGAAGGGGGAGAAACTGGAAATATTTCCTTTTTTCTTGTTGYATTGTTGGGAATGAGCTGGAATGCTGGAATAACTTGGCCTAAATGAGTTAGAGCTGTACCTAGAACTCTTTGTTTGGGTTGCTAACACTTCATACTGACAATAAAATCTTGATTTTGCATACAGTGTTTCTTCAGCCCATATTAACTTCATAGAGTATTTGCTCAGTGCTTTGCCCTAGCAAAAAAAGACATGAGATTTGGGAGGAGTTTACATCTTGCTGAAAAAAGCAACCAGGAATTACTATCTGTAAGAGATGAGATAAAAATAAGCTTATCTTTTGTCCTTCAGAAGACATAAATTCAGAGTAGCAACTGAGGGAGCCAGGCAGTGATTGTTTAGAGTTTTACACATYTGAAAGCAAAACCTGAGTAAGGRAAAAAAAAAAGGAAAGGAGCTGGTGACAAGAGGAGGACACCAGTAGGATTTTYGCTAGGTATCCTTACAAAGCAGCATCAGGACACAGCATTTCACTCCTGATTCCTGCCCTGCTGCTTTCTGAGCGTGACTGTGCCCTCTGCTTCCCTGGCAGCCGGAGGAGTTTGTGCCCTGGCCCTGATAATCCCACRGGCAGCCCAAGATCCACTGCAGAATGTGGAATCCCTGCCAGCCGTGGCYGCACAATGGGGATTTCTGTTCCTTTGTTGCTTGTTTCCCTTGTAAAGTTACCACTGTCCCACGAAGAGGAAAAAAAGTGGGATATGTCAGAGTAAAAAATATCCAGAGTAAAAAATATCCAACAAATCTTTGCTGGAATTGTGTCTTTGTTTTAAATATATGGACTGCTACAGCATCCCCACCAAACCACCGGGTTCCCTCTTCCCAGCCCCCCCATTCCCATCCCAGCTCTTTCCCACTCTGTTTGAATTTATTATTCACCCTTTTTAAGCTCAGAGCTCCTCAGCCTTTCCTTCTGGTGAAAGACAGGGAAAACCTGGGGTCCCTTCTCTCCTTACGTGTGTTTTTCCTTGGCAGGGTAATTAAAGGYATAAAAAAGTCTAAATCTGATTTTCACTCCATTTTTCTCCCAATCTCCTCAGTTCCTGCCTTTTTTCCCCTTCACAAACCTGCTCCATGTCTTTCCCTTGTTCACTGCTCTCTCCTGCTGCCTCGCTTTCCCACCACGTCCCTTGGAGCCATTCGGCCTTACCAAGTGATGGATCTCAYACTATGAACTGAGGAAAAAGGAGGATTTTCCCTGGATCCATGAGAATTACAGCACAGCTACAGGACATTTCCATGTGCTGGTGCCAGTCTGGGTGCCGCTGTCAAAGTCTAGTCCTTTCTAAACACCAAATTCAAAGAAACTTATCTTGCCAACTCCTACATAAAAGGGACGAGACAACAAACACAGAAAATGCCATTTTTTACCACATTTTTAAAGCGCTTTCCTCGGAGTTTCCACTTCTTTAACATCAAACCAATGCATGAGACAGTGTAAAGATACTTGAACCACCAATTTTCCATGCTTTTGCACCATTCCAGTCCAACCCAGCAAGATATCCCTCACTATCTCATTAGCCGAAGGGCAGACGTGCCCCTTCTATGTGTGCTCCGTGCGAAAAACTCTTCCATTTCCTATATCCCCTCTCCCATCCTTCGTTCCCTTTCACRTCCCTCACCTTTTCTGCCCCCATCTCGTGACTATTTGGTCAAACTCAGGGCTTTTATGTCCCTCACACAAGCTCTTTGTGCTGCTAAAACTCCGCCAGGCAACGACGGCAGCCTTTCACCCACTTGGCCATAGAGGAGAGCCTGTTCTCCTCTCTTTGCCGGGGCTGGTTTGTGTCCCAGGAGCCAAAGAAAACTCGGAACAAGCGCTGCATGAAGCCTGACAGCCTGGCTGGCTGTGCTGCTGCAGGGTGGGTTTTGGTATTTTTTTTTTTTTTTTAGGGGCATCTTTCAATGAGTTGTCATTAAGTCACGGCGCAATTATGGACGGGAAATGTCCACGTGGGGAGTTCTGGGTGCTGATTTTGCTTCTTTGCCCATCTACAGGTAAATTCCCAAATGTACYGACCTCCTAGAATCAACATAGAACCTTGGAGTGTTTTGGGTGGGAAGGGAACTTAAAGCTCACCCCATTCCAACCCCCTGCCGTGGGCACGGACACCTTCCACTAGCCCCATCCAGCTTTGGACGCTTGCAAGGATGAGGCAGCCACAGCTTCCCTGGAAAACCTGTGCCAGGGCCTCACCACCCTCACAGGGAAGGATTTCTTCCTGAATTGTGCATATCCAGGCACACCTACGGGATAAAAATCCCCCGATTTGAGGAAGTCAGCAAATAGGATGGCAAACTTCTCCCTCATGACAAGCAACGAGTTTCAGGTCCACCTTAATGTGGTGTCTGGCTGTAATTTAGCCTGATCCTTGTCAGAGGGCTATTTTCAACCAAACTAAATAAAACCAGCAAGTCTTAGCAAAACATTCCTGTCATTTCTGACTTTCCTCACCCCAYACCACAGGAAAAGGCTGTTTAATAGGCTGAAGGCCTCCTGTAGCATTAACACCAGGCAGAAACAGAGGAGAGCTCTAGCATAGCTTGGCACAAAGCTAAAGAGGAGAGATTTAGATGGGATATTGGGAAGAAATCCTATCCTGTGAGGGCGGGGAGGCCCTGGCACAGGTTGCCCAGAGAAGCTGTGGATGCCCCATCCCTGGAAGTGTGCTCCAAGTGGACACACTTGGAGCAACCTGGGCCAGTGGAAGGTGTCCCTGTCCGTAGCAAAATGGTTTTTAAGGTCCCTTCCAACCCAAATTCTTCTGTGATTCTATAGTTAACCACGTGGATTCCTTCCCTTGCTTAGACCCAGCCAGTGCCTCCACAAAAAAAGATTAATAATCCTTCCGCTCACGCAAAATAATCACAAGGAAAGATCCCTATCGCCAGGAAATCTGGGGATCACACCTGGCTGGCCCTGGAAAGTGGCCACAGGTCCCGTCAGAGGGGAGCAAAGCCACAGGGGAAAACGCTCCGTGTTGTTTTTCGTCCTTGCAACACGCCTTGCGCAACCTGAGGACGGGAATTGCGGATAACAAAGCGCCCCACGGCGAGGAAAAAGATGGGAAGGATGGCGTTATCCCACCTGTTAATAAAAAGCATGGCCTCAGGCAGGAGAGCTCTGGCTGGGCTCAAAGCAGCTCTGCTTGCGACACGTGGGGAAGCTGTGAAGTCTGGCAGCCACCGGCGGCAGCCGGGCAAAAACAGGGAAAAACAATGCGGATTTCGGGCAGAACCGCAACAGCTCCTTCCTGAGCTCAGCAGTGAGAAGGGAGGTGAGAAGTCTGGGGGGAAAACAGGCAGAAAATGGGGGGGGAAAAAAGGAGGAAAAAGGTAAAAAATAGTAAAAATGGTAAAAAAGGCAAAAAAATAGTAAAAATGGTAAAAAAGGTTAAGAAAGGGTAAAAAGAGTAATAATAAAGAGTAAAAGTAAGAGAAAACGGTGAGAAAGGGATGGAAAGAGGGAAAAGCAGGAGGAGGGGTGAAGGGAGAAAAGAGGGAAAAAGGAGAGGAATGGGAGAAGGGGAGAAGGGAGAAAAGGGGGTAAGAGGGACAAAAGGGGGGAAAAAGAGGGGAAAGAGGAATAGGCGGGAAAAGTGGAAAAGAGGAGAAGGAGGAAAAGTAGGAAAAGAGGGGTAAAGGCAGAAAAAGAGGGCAAAGGAGGGGAAGTGGGAAAAGTGGGGAAGGGGAGCGGGAGAAGAGGAAATGAAAAAAAAAATAAGAAAGAAAACAGGGGAAAGAAAAATAACGCGGGGGGAAAAAAAATCAAAAGAAAAAAAAAAAGAAAAAAGCGGGGGCAGCTCTTTCCAGCAGGAGCCAAAATCTCGAGGACACGAAGCTCGGAGGAGGAGGAGGAGGCGGCGAGGGGCTCCCCCAGCCTCCCGTCCCGCCGCCCCCCGGGCGGTCCCGGCCGCAGCAGCCCCGCGGTTCGAAAGATCGGGCCGGGCCAATGGSCGGGAGTGGGAGGGCAGCGGGACAGCCGGGATTGGCGCCGGGGCTCGGCTGATCCCGCTGGGAGAGCCGCGGGCACGGAGCGGGGAGGGAGGGGGGGAATTGCCGGGGAAAGGGGGGGGGGGGGCGGGATGCCGGGCAGGGGGAGATGCTCGGCGGGCAGGAGGATGCTGAGGATGGGCGGAGTGGGGTGGGGGGGGATGCCGGGGAGAAGGATGATGCTGGGAGAGGGAGGGGATGCCGGGGCGGGGTGGGGGGGGGAGGAGGATGCCCGAGAGGAGGGTGAAGGGGGGGGGCTTTGGGTGGAAGGGGCCGAGCTTCCCACAAACCAGGGCTATGTGCGAGGAGAAAGTGCACCAGTGCGGGGACAGCCAGCCTAGGGGGCACTTCCGAGCAGGCGGAGAGATTCCAAGGGCTGGGACGCGAGAAACAAAGAGCAGAGAGGACATGAGCGAAGGCGAAGGGAGGGAGCAGGGGATCAGCTGAGTTAAATCCCGCAAGGAAAGCTCTTCCCCCCCCCGGCACATCCCCGAGAAGCGCGGGGACAGGTTTTYCCCCCCCTCCCTCCTCCTCTCCCCCTTTTGGGCAAGAAGACAAAAGAAGCGAGCGGCCCCCATGGGGAAAGGGGGTGAGCAAGGGGGRGATTCGGGGGAGCCGGCGGCGCAGATCCGCCTCTACACCTGGGAGGAGATCCAGAAGCACAACCTGCGGACGGACAAGTGGCTGGTGATAGAGCGCAAGGTTTACAATGTCACCAAGTGGGCTAACAGGCACCCGGGGGGCCAGCGAGTCATCAGCCACTGCGCCGGCGAGGATGCCACGGTAAGGACCGACCCCCGCGGCTCCAGCAGCATCCTCTGACAGCTCCTTCCCTCCCCGGAAGGATCCCTGTCCCCTTTCCCCCGGCTCCTCAACACCTGCCGGACACCCGGCTCAGCCCTCTGGCTGCTCCGAGAGGATGCAGGAGCCCTCTGGAGCCGTGGTGTGTGGAAGATGGGGTGGTAGGGATTGCTCTGCTTAAATCCTGCTGGTTTGCCTTTGTCTCTCCTGCTTGTGCCGTGCCTCGAGCCCCGAATTCAGGGGCGAAGTGTCCCAAATCTCCCATTTTTTTCTTTCCAGCGTGGAGCTTGTGACATGCAGAGTCACGCAGCCAAGCACAGGGAGGGTTAAAGACAGGCCAGGCTGTGTCTCAAAGTTGCTTCTGTGAGGAGGCTTTAAAACAAGGAGCTTTTTAGCTTTTTTTTTTTTCCCCCAAGAGAGAATTCTCTGGAGAATTTAGTTACAGGTTGCTACAGAAAGGGGAAAAAAAAAAAAAAAAAGCAGCAAAGCATTTGCTGCTGCTCCAGCTGCTCCTGCACTGGGTTCAGCCACCTCTCAGGTTTCAGCAACTTAAAAGATAAGAAGCCAAACCAAATCAAACAACAACAAAATAACCCCAGCCTTGAAAAGGAAACAAATTAGAAATAAATTGCTTGTTGTCTGGAGTTCCCCTCAAAACCACCTTCCTCAGAAGTGCATCCAGAGAGCATGTTCTCTCCTCGGGGCGTGTTAATAAAACCCAAGCTGCCTGGGAGCTCTTCCCAAAACGTGCAGAGACCAAGCAGGAACAGGAACTGTTGGTCTCCCTCAGCTCCTGACACCTTAGCAAGGAGGAGGCTCCATGCGTGACAAAATTATTTGGCAGAACCATTAACCTTTCCTTTCCATTAGTCCCTGTTTCCTTGCATCCCGTGGTTGTTTTCCATTCTTTTCCTTGAAGCACTGAGCTGCATTTTGGCCTTTCTGCCCACTTTTCAGTAAATCCTCTGAATGAATAGCTTTCTCCCTCAAAAAGATGGGTCAGGTTTTACTCTGAACTGCTTAGACACAGAGCTGCTGAAACAGGAGGAGTTTGACTCCAATCCCTGAGAATTTAACTCCAATATCTCCATTAGCAACCGGAAAGCATCTGCTGTTGCAGTTGTCTGGAATTCCTGAAAGGGAGGCTGAAACACAGGTTGGTGATTCTAGGGATTGCTGGTTCTCCTCCCACCTCCCAACCCACCTTCCTACCCTACTGCTCCACGAAGGCAGGGTCTTAAAAATGCTCTGAAATTGTTAAATCGCCACTCTGAGCGCTAAAACAGAATTGGCAGCGGTTTTCCAGCTTCCCTGTGGTGAAAAACCATTTACAGCCAAAAAACCCTCTCTCATTCAGGGGAAGAAAGGCCCGGCCTTGACCCTGTGTGGATTTAGATTGGATTTCAGGAAGGAATTCTTCCCTGTGAGGGTGGTGAGGCCCTGGCACAGGTTGCCCGGAGAAGCTGCGGCTGCCCCATCCCTGGAAACGTTCCAGGCCAGGTTGGATGAGGCTTGGAGCAACCTGGGCTAGAGGGAGGTGTCCCTGCCCATGGCAGGGGGTGGAATAGGATGATTTTTAAGGTCCCTTCCAGCGGTTCTGTGATTTTTAGGCCACACTTTAACACGACATAGGAGTCTGGGACTGTTCTGGTGTCACCTCGTGCACAGAACACGAAGGCAGGGACACTTTGCAGCCTCTCTGTGAAAGAAAATCCATGTGCTGACTGCTCCAAGCACTTCAAATGCTCAGGTACAGCTCATACCTCGATTACACAAAGCCTTTTTTTCACCAGAAGCAGCTGGAATAATTCCCAGTTGCCCACATCCCATAAGACACTTCGGCTTATTTGGTCAGTAGATCACTGAGCTGGGAGGTCAAGTGCCAGTATCACACAGCATTTCCCAGGGATTATCTTTTGCCTTTTAAGCTTTTTGTCTCCCGCAGTACAGAACTGAGGCCAATTCCAAAATTCAGGTGCTATCTCCTGTTTGGGATCTGTAAGTAAAGGAGCTGCATGAGATAACAGAAAATTAAAAAACCAATCCTTCCATCACTTGCAGGATCTTCAGGCAGCGAGCACCCAGTCAGACCTCCAAAGACTTTTAAAAAATAATACTGGATCAACATTTTTTAATGCTTCTTATATGTGTCACCCTCTCCCTCTTTCCCTTTCTTCCCCTTTTTTTTCCCACCCAAAATTGCAAAGCCTTGCAGCAGGAACAGTCAGCCATTCACTTCCCCACTCATTCTGCTCTTCCTTCCTCTTTCACATCATCTGCAAACTGTTCCAGAGGAGGAAACCAGCAAGCAGAGTTAACGTTTCAGGGACACGTTGATTTTGGCGGACTTTGGGCCCGAGGTCGTTGGCTGGCGTCTTTGAACCCCAGACTTTTGAGGGAGGTCAGCTCCCAGGAGGGTCWGCTGGACACAGGGAACACTTTCCAGTCTGCCCCTTTCTCTTTAGAGCCAGGAGGGAGATTTTAGTTGGTCCCTACAATTGTTAGGCAAYGGGACAGAGGTGGGAAAGCTGGAGCATGGTACTCCTGACTCCTGTTTTTAACTCTTTAACACTGGTCTTATGGTTCTAGAATAAAGCAGAGTAAAGGGAGCACTCAGTTACTCATCTTCCAGAAAAAAAAGACAATGACAGGCTCCAAAATGAAATCCCCACTTTTTCCTCAGCTGTTTCACTGCTGGGATCCTACAGCCCTGGCCAAACCACCCAGGAATATTTCTTGTGTTTGCAGTCACATCCAGGTTCAGTCACCACAGTCACCCCCTCTCTCGATGTGCCTCCAGGAGCAGACTTTCCATTTATATCCTGGGAAGGATTTGCACAGATTCCTCCCTGCCTACCTTCTAAGGGAATTAACAGGATTTAAGTATTGAGTTGCTTAGAAGGAATTTCTTGAGGTGCCTTTCACCATATGGCTGGATGCCACCCCAGGTCTCAGCATTCCCAGGGAAGCAAATTCATCAGCCTGTAGTGGAATTCATGTCCCAAAGTGTGACCACAGAGGTGGAGGTCACCTGGCCCCCCTCTTCCYCAGCTGCTGGAGGTGGGTGGGAGTGACAGTGAGTAGGAAGCACAGCTCACTCCTGAATCTCACACAGTCCCTCCTGTCTCCACCCCAGGATGCATTCCAGGCTTTCCATATCAATCCCACCTTGGTGCAGAAGTTTCTCAAGCCATTGCTTATCGGAGAACTCGCTCCAGGGGAGCCCAGCCAGGACCGAGACAAAAACGTGAGTATTTGTTCCTCACCTGGGGTTCAGGGTGCTGTTCCCACCATTTTTTTCCCTCTCGGGATGTTCTCCAGAGAGGGAGAAAAGTTGTCAGTGGCTGAACATCTCCACATAGCCATATTTGCATCCCATTATTAAATGTGTATGGAAAGGGGTGACACGTTTGGCTGTGCAAACCTTTCCTTTCCCACAGAGCCACCAGCAGCYGATTTCTGGCAGCCCATCCCACGCACCCAGGCTGGACTGATCCCATCCTGCAGGGAAATGGGAGCTGAGATGTGGACTGGGAAATGTGCACCAGCTCTAGGGTCCCTTCTGCTGCTCCTTCGCTGGTGACCACTCTCCAAAACACAAGTCCCCAGGTGCCTCATTCTGGTGGCTGTGCTAAGGAGCAGCAGCCCAGCAGGTGCCTTTTCCAGCCTTTTCCACATCCTCAGGGCAGCTCCGTGTCCCTGCTCATCCATAATTCAGGCCCGGAGCGTGGCACGGCCGGGAAACTCGATCCTGCCCCGTTGTTTGTGGCGGGCCATGATTGCGATATRTCCTGTGTCCCTCACAATAGCGGGGACAGCGCCGGCCCCCCGTGACCCGGGAGTGCTCCTCATGGATGGCTGCACGGCAGCTGGCCCACGGATTGAGTGGGGATAGTGGGTGCTCATTATCAGAGCTCTGGAATGAGGCACMGGAGCACTGAATTCCCTCTTGCTCCAGCTCCTCTTTACTCGGGAGGCTCATTCAGGCGAGAGCCAGCCAGGTGATGTGACACTCGGCAGAGCTTGGATTACTCTCCTGGCTYCAGGTCCGAAAGGTCGGGATGCAGGCTCAGACCAGCCAGGATGTTTATTCATAGGAATACAGGGTGAATATGGAGCCAGGGTCCTTAACATGGAGCTCATCCTTCCTCCATCCATCCATCCCACAACTCACTCAGACTCACCCCCAAGCCTCTCCCTGCTCTTGCCTGTCCCGTTGCAGTCCCAGCTGGTGGAGGATTTCCGGACCCTGCGGAAGACGGCGGAGGACATGAACCTGTTCCGAGCAAGCCCGCTGTTCTTCTCCCTTTACTTGGGCCACATCCTTGCCATGGAAGTTTTGGCTTGGCTCATGGTTTCCTACTTCGGGACCGGCTGGATCACAACCCTCGTCCTCGCCTGCATCCTCACCACTTCCCAGGTGAAAACCAGAGATCTTCCCCTCCTTAATTCCCTCACTTCCTCACACTCCCAATGTGCCTGCCACCTCCATTTCTTTCCTGCTTAGCTCTGATTCCCAATGGCTTCCTAACTATTCGATTTTCCCTCATCCCAGGCCCAGGCAGGGTGGCTGCAACACGACTTTGGACACCTCTCTGTCTTCAAGAAGTCTTCCTGGAACCACATCGTCCACAAGTTTGTCATCGGACACCTGAAGGTAAAGGGAATTCCGGGGCCAGGGAACTGCGGGAATGCTGTGGCAGAGTAGAAAAGGGAAGCTCTCAACATTCCCAGAGTGAGCAGAGGTATAAAAAAAGTTTGTGACCATTGCCCATGGAGCAACCTGGGATAATGGAAGGCGTTCCTGCCCAGGGCAGGGGGCTGGGACTGGATGAGCTTTAAGGTCCTTTCCAACCCAAACCATTCCAGGATTCTCTGTGGGAAGACACGGTGACCTGTAACTCGCTCAGAGTGTATTTATTCCATGTTCTTTCAATATGGATGATCCTTAGGGATCCCTCTGGAAACAGCAGTCTCGTGGCAACCAACAGCTCCACCACTCCCCTGCTTGCTGCTCTTTCCAAAGCAAATCCCACTTCGGCCACAATCCCAGTCTCACCAGCTCAGCTCCAACGAACGACCGGGTAATCCCGCCTTTGGAGCAGCTCCCCATGGATGAAAGCTCCTTGTTTTCCTTGCCCAGGGCGCCTCTGCCAACTGGTGGAACCACCGCCACTTCCAGCACCACGCCAAGCCCAACATCTTCAAGAAGGACCCGGATGTGAACATGCTGCACATTTTTGTCCTGGGAGACACGCAGCCCGTTGAGGTAARGAAAAGCAGGGGAATCATGGAAAACCGCTGTCCGAAAAAGGCCTCGGAGAGCGGTTGTGCAAGCCCAGGAGTTGGCTCCCATTGTTAGACATGACTTACACAGGCAGGACGTCCAGGAATGCTGGAAAGGAAACGCTTAATCCAGGGATTTCGTCTGGCTGCGTTGTCTGACAGGAATTTGGAGCCAACCCTTGGGCTGAGGAGCAGCACTGACTGTTAATTCCCAATCCATTTCCTGGGCTGACCACAGRAGAAAGCGTCCTTGGGAAAAATAATGCAGATGGGGTTGGAGGGAAAGGAGAAAGCCACTGAAGGCCACTTCATCCTGCTGGCTTGAAACGCCAGCGTGAGGGGGGAAATATGGTGTTCCTCAGTATTCCAGCAAGAGCATTTCAAAACTTCCATTTCCATAGCAAATATCTTCCAGCATTAGTCAGCCAGGGGATCTGCACTTTCCTCAGAAGCCCTTGCCGTGAGGTTGAGGGGATATTGCAACCATAAGCTGTATTTTGTTATTTTCTTACATTAACTAAAATGCTGCCCATAGAAGAACAGGCTCCCTTAAGTGATTTTAATTTCAATTCAACCTGCCCCTCCAGAGCSAAAATATTTACTGCCTGCTTATAAAAACCTACCCAAAGCACTTGAACCACGGTCTTTTTCACAATGGAACAAGGATTTCTGGTTTTAAAAACAAAACCCAAAGAAACTGGTCAAGCAGCAAAGACAACACAGGGGAAATACAACACAAAAAATGTTTTCTCRGCCAGATTTTGTATTATTGAGAAAGCAGACCATGGTTCTACCACTTAAAGGAAAACCTAAACCTTTGTGATAGCAAGGAAAACTGGATTTCCTCCTCAAAATATGTGAGATATTGGGCCAGCATCAGTCTATCACAATAGTCTCACACTGGTATATAATCCTTTTCCAGATGATGCCAAGCAGAGCTCAGGCCAGAGGGAATGATGTGCCTGATCTATTGGTGCTACAAGCCTTCCCTTCCAAAAAAATCAGACTTTATGCCTGTCACATTCATATTAATAATGATGGAGGTGCTGGCAGCTCCTATCACAGACACAGGGATGGCAGAAAGTGAAATGCATCAAAATTCCATCAAGGAAACAGAAATTACCTTTAAAAATTGAGTTTACACCTAACACAATGCCAAAGTCAGGATATTTAACCCCACCAAACCACTTCTCGCCCGCTGGTGGGAATTCAGTCCAAACTCCCTGGTCAATAAATTAGGAATTATCACAGAGAATCTCCTTTTACCTGGGAATGTCCCAGTCCCAGGCTGAGCTCTCTCCTTGTGTCCTGCAGTACGGCAAGAAGAAGCTCAAGTACCTGCCTTACAACCACCAGCACGAGTACTTCTTCCTCAGTGAGTATCCACCCTCCCCTCTTCCCTTTTCCTGGAATGCCAATTGTCCTTTTCCAGCCCTCACTGTGTGAGCAGAGCAACTCCTTAAATCCCAGCTCATCCCACCCTTCCTCAGGACCACCATCCCCCGTGCAGGTCCCAAAACCAGCTCAAACCAGCTCAGGGATATCCAAGCACCCGGAACGCTGCCCTGTAAAGCGAGGATAACAACCGAGACCGGGAATAACCTCCATGGGAAAAATGCATGCTCCCAGTTCCCTGGAGCCAGTCCCTCGCGTCACACACCTTCCCCACCCTTGTGATGGCCAAACCATTTCCCTTTGCCTTGCAGTCTTCCCGCCTCTGCTCATCCCTGTGTATTTCCAAATCCAAATCATCTCGACCATGATCAGGCGCAGGTTCTGGGCGGTGAGTGGAACGTTCCCCCCACCCTTACGGGCTGGAAAGCAGGGAGGGATCACCCGGTGTTCCCAACATCACCAGCAAGGACACGTTATCCAAGATGGGATGCCTGATGTCTTCTCTTCCCCCCCCCCCCCCCCCCCCCCCCCCCCCCAGGACCTGGCCTGGGCCATCAGCTACTACCTGCGCTACTTCATCACCTACATCCCGTTCTATGGTGTCCTGGGATCCCTGTGTCTCCTCACGTTTGTCAGGTAGGAGATCAAGGGCATCCCTGCTGCTCTGCCCTCCCTCCAGTGCTGTTTGAGCCCAGTCTCGGCTCTGCTGTGTCCCACTGCTTCCCTTCCCTCTCAGCATCTCCCAGTTCCAGCTCCTCTGGCACTCAGCCTTGTCCCCCGCCCCACGATGGTCCAGCCGGGATTCTCCTCCTTTTCCTCGTTCCCTGTTCTCGCACACTGCTGATCCCAACTTTGATCACGGCTGGACTCTCCCAGAGTGCCTCATCCCACCCTCTTCCCATCTTACTACAGAGGGAATTCCGTGCGTGCTCCCAGTCTGAAATCAAGCTGGAAAACTTATCACAACCCGCCCTTTATTCCCAAGATTTGTGATGAAGCTCAAAGTGCAAGAAGGAAAAAAAAAAAAGCAAAATTGCAAACTCAGATCATCTACAGAAAACAAGCCTAGAACAAGGATGATTCCAGGCAATTCCTTGCCAACATCCACCTAATTCTCTGCTGCTCCCTGCAAACCCCACTCTTGTTACCTGATGCCCCCATCTCTGGTAGAAATTGTCAYGGTTTTTCCTGCTTTTGAAGGTTTCTGGAGAGTCACTGGTTCGTGTGGGTCACCCAGATGAATCACATTCCCATGGAAATCGATTCCGAGAAGCACAGGGACTGGCTGAGCTCTCAGGTAACTGAAAGGGGAAAAAAAACCACCCCTAACTCACCCCAAAATGGAATTTACTCCAAGAGTGGGYGAATTACCACCACCCCCTACTAGGGTAGGATGTCTATCCGTGATTTCTTCCATAAAGATGTTCTTCCCAGAGCCAGCAGTGCTGGGTAAAGACATGGAATTCCAAAGTTCTGCAATTAATTGGACAATCAAGAGGTCACTTGCTCCTGGAGGSAAGTCAGGAGAGGTGGTTGACTGTGGTGACTGAACCTGGATGTGACTGCAAACACAAAGAATATTCCTGGGTGGTTTGGSCAGGCCTGCAGGATCCCAGCAGTGAAACAGCTGAGGAAAAAGTGGGGATTTCATTTTGGAGCCTCATTGTCTTTTTTTTTCTGAAAGATGGGTAACTGAGTGCTCCCTTCACTCTCCTTGATTCTAGAACCATATTTTTGATATTTTGGTAGTTCTATCTCCCTGCAAATCCAATTAAAATGTCTTAGGGAAGAGCCCAACTAAAATTTTGGTTGCACACCAGAATTTTAAGGAKGTTTAAGAAAAAAATACCCCATTTTATGACCATTCATAGCAAGAACAGCTAAGAAATATTGTCAGAATATTGCACTTGAGGCAAACCGAGCAATAACTAGGCAGGATGGGGAAGCTTTGTGTCCATGCTTTTTCCTTCTGTTTTCCACCTTGGTGCTGCTGTCAACCATCTGATCTCCAATGGGAGAGGCTGACATTTAGGAATCTGGGCTTGGACTGCTGCATCACTTCACCACCAGTCAGAGTTTGATTACCTGAGGGAGGATTAAATCTCCTGTTGCTGCACCCAGCGGGCCCGGCACGGCAGGCTCTGCACTCCCGGAGCTCAGGGAAGAGGAATTTCACCTGGATTTTGGGATGAGCCATCCCCAATCCTGACATCTCTCTCTCGCCCTGGCAGATGGCAGCCACCTGCAACATCGAGCAGTCCTTTTTCAACGACTGGTTCACGGGGCACCTGAACTTCCAGATCGAGCACCAGTGAGTACGGAACGGGATCGCTCAGGGAGGGAATTTTGAGGTGGGGCAGGGTCATATGCACAAGAAAAGGGAGTCCCAGACTGCACAGCAGTAGAAATCGTGGCTGTCCTATCCCTGGAAGTGCTCAAGGCCAAGTTGGACGGGGCTTGGAGCAGCCTGGGATAGTGGGAGATGTTCCTGACCATGGCAGGGAGGTGAAACTGGATGAGCTTTAAAATCCCTTCCCACCCAAACCATTCCATGACAGTCTGCTTCTACAGCCATGACATTTTTCCTCTCTTGCTACCAAATACTTCAGGTTTCCCTCTCACCATCTTAATTTGGGGTTTAATTAGGAATTGTCATTATGGATCTATCAGTTACAAAAGCTGTGGGTTCAAATCCCAAGCATCCACAGCAGAAACCTCCCCTCCCCTAAAGCACTCCAGTGTTTTTACAGGATGTGGGACTGTGTAGGCTGCTGGGTAGCAGATTCCAGGAAAAATATGGAAACCAGGGCCATATGGACAGTCTGTTGCCAGTGGCAACAGAAAATGTAAGAGAAAAGAGTTTTTAGGGTGAGGCTGGCAGGTTTGGGAGCCAGCTTAGGAAATCTGCATGGAACAGCACAGGGCAAGGTGCCCCCAAATCCTTCTTTACCTGCTTCCTGAGGTGGGAAAGGGGGTCACTGGGAATTCAATTCAGCAAGAAACAATTATTCCCAAAGGAAACGGGCGGCCATCTCTGAGGCTGTTCCCTCCCTCCTGCTGCCCTTTCACTGTGTCCTGAGCATGGCTTTGCCGCAAGGCATGGCAGAAAAATCAGTTTTCACCACTTCTTTGAGACAGAGGAGTGTAAAACACGGATTCCTCTGTGCCTCTCTTCCTTTGTTTGCACAGCTTGAGGAGGAGGCACCAACAACGAGCCCCTGAGGATGCGAACAGAGGTGCCCATCCCTTGGCGCTTCTCTCTTGAGCTTTCTCAGCTTTGTTTTCTCTTTTTCCGCTCCAGCCTGTTCCCAACAATGCCACGGCACAACTTCTGGAAGGTGAAGCCTTTGGTGCAGTCGTTATGTGCCAAGTATGGGGTCCAGTACGAGGAGAAGCCCCTGGGGAAGGCGTTCGTAGACATCGTTGGGTAAGAGCCTCTTGGTCCCACCTGCAGCTCATTTTTCCAGGGATATTTTCTGGCACAGAGGATTCAGGACACGACAGACCCTACAGAAATGCCCTGTCAATGTGTTGCTGCTATCAAAGCACCCAACACTTCACAGTTAGATGRGGGCACTTGGGGACATGGGTTAGGGGTGGCTCAGCAGTGCTGGGGGGGTCGATCTCAGAGGGCTTTTCCAACMTCAACGGTTCTGATTTTTACACCACCCTTCCTAAATGCTGTTCTGACGGCTGGTGGCTCTCTCTGGGGAGAGCTGGCAGCAGATCCCCTGCTGCAAAGGGAGATGAATCAAAGGGGAACAGAGTCAGGTTACAGCCCCTGCTGTGTCCCCCGAGAGCCCTGCCAGCAGCACCAGGCAATTCCCAACAGGCAGAGCTGGAGACGAGTCCAACAGTCCTTGTCAGCAGCCTCGGTGTTAATGCTGCTGGCTCAGTTACTCCAAAGGGAATAATTCATGGCAGGGAACATGAGAAAGCYCTGCAGTCCAGGCAAACCACTCTGAGCACAGGCAGGTTAAAGTCGGGTGGCCACAATGGGCAGGAGAGCTGAAAACTGTTCTGAAAACTGCTCCAAAACCTGCCTTTGTCCTCAAATCCAGTTAGCACGGGACCAAGCAGCAGCAAGGCACAGCAGGATGAAGCCTGGAGGGCTCCCAGGAGAACTTACAGCCCCTTCCAGTGCCTAAAAGGGCTCCAAAGGAGCTGGACAGGGACTTTGACAAGGGCATGGAGCGACAGGACAAGGGGGAATGGCTTCCCACTGCCGGAGGGTGGGTTCTATGTGTGTGATCCTATGCTTGGTGTTCAAATTCAGCGACAGGCTTCTTTGCAGGGAAAACACCCCAGAGGCAAGATTCCCAAACAAACTTCTCCTCCTCTTCTTCCCACAGGTCCCTAAAGAAATCTGGAGATCTGTGGCTGGACGCTTATCTCCACAAGTGATCATGAGTCTTTCTGGGGAGGTGTGAGTGACCGGGAGGGATTGGGAGGGGGTGTGTGTGGGGGGGATCACACTTGTGTCTTTTACTCTCAGATCTCAGTCTAAATCCACGGTTGGAGGGGAGTTTCCTGTCTTGGCTACTGCTCCTGGTGCAGGCTCGGGCAACCTGTTTAATCCAGGCAGATTTCAAACGTGCTCCAGAGGGGGAAAAGCGAGGGCAGTAGTGCAGGGAACGGAAGGCTGGGAGAGGATGATGAGGAATGTTTCAAAAAGGGGCATTAATGTCCGACCTTGACCTTCTTTTCACAAGATTCGTTCTCATTCTGCCTAAACCACACAAGCCCTGGTTCACSCATCACTTTTTAGGCCTCAGTGAGTGTTTGCAATCCAAGGACACCCCCAGCCAGCTCGTGCCTCTTCCCCATGTTTGCGTGGAAGAGGAATCGCATCCCASGGGACCGGCAGCTGCTGGACTGCGCCGGGGCTTCCAGCCCTGCCCAGATCCCAGCTCCCTCCTTTCCCTGCCTCCTTCCCTTCTCTAACCATAGCATCCCTTTAGTCCGAGCTGTGACCCCAGCCCTGCACATCTAACCCCTAAGCCCAGCAGGGTTAACATAGCCGCGTTTTTAGGATCAGCCCCTGTTCCCCAGGGGTCTCTAGAAGATTCCTGGGCTTGAACAGCAAAACGTCTCCTCTAGGAGAAGGGTCTGTTTTCCTCTTTAACGAGCAGCAGGTCTGGCACAGCCAACTGTCGGTAAATTACACAAAAGGACCAAAAACAATCACACAAAGCAAAACGTGCTAATTGCTCATCAGCGCTCCGGGGGAACCACGAATGGCCTTTCCACCATCCTGCCCTGCAGACACCCAGGCTTCTGCCTGGCAGGCACCGAGAGCCTCTTCCTGCTCCCCCCCGAGGCCAGGAGCCACGGAACCGTTCACCCTTCCCTTGGGAACGATCACAGGAGAAAAGGAGTTCTCCCTGCTAAAGGAGGAGCTGCCCAATCAGCCAATCCCAGCTGGAATCAGGACTGCCCAGGCTGTGCTGATGTGAAACTTTTGGAAAAACCCTCTCACGAGTTGCCTAAAACTCAGCTTTTCTGCCCMGCACCTAATTACCAAAACCCATTAATGGCTGAACAGCTTCCGGGTGCTTCTGGAACAGGCAACCTGACCCCAAACAAATCCAGGGGTTTAGATGCAGCAGCAACACAACAGAAGAGATGTTTGGTTCAGGACAAAGGGCCGTGGTTCCAAAAAGCAGCCTCCAGCTCCAGCAGCCACCTCGGTGCTCCCTGGAAACACCAGGAGGGAGACCCTGGATACTTTGCACGSCTCATTACTTCCCCCAGCTCTGAAACCGGATCTTCTCTCTCAAGTCCCTGAATCCTGACAGCGTCCCACAGAATCAGCAAGGTGCTTCGTGAACAGAAGACGACTCCGGGACTGTGGCCAGCATCGTGAAAAAAAAAAAAAAAAATGTATTCCCTCCCCAACTTCTCTGGAGAATAAAATGAGATTTTATCTTTGCTTACAGAGGGGGAATTCAGCATCTTGCAGCTTCAGCAAGCCAGTGATACTTAGGGTTTGTAAATGGCTTGCTCTGGGGTTCTTGCCCACCCGAGTACCACCAGGAATGTTTAGGRTGAAAAGCTCCATAAACAACATCCTGCTGGATGCTGTGATTTCCCAGGCAGGTAGTAAGGAACCTGGCTAACCTCATTAGGACTTGCCTTAATTTGTGCATCCCTTCCTGACTCCATGAATGTATCTCGCTGTGCTCCAGCAAGGGTGGACCACGAGCACAGTGGCATTAGCAGTGCAAGCTTTTAAACACCCAGCTTATTCTTCTGGCAGCCCTCGGTCTTTTGTCYTATTTCCAGAGCAAATATTGTCCTCCTTAGCCCTGTCCCCTTCTTCTCACCTTTCTTCTAGGGAAACTGTTTGGGTTGATCTCAGGGAAAGATCAGCTCTCAGGCAAATGGGCATTTTTTTCCCGCAAAAAACCTTATTATTTTTTCAGGCAAAGCCTCTCTGGTTCATTCAGTTTTTTTTCCTCTCCCTCTAAAAAATCCCAGCTTTCTATCTTGGAATTTGGGCTGTTTCCTACGTGCCTTGATGCCTTGTTGACACCCCACCCCTGGGAGTGTTCCAGGCCRGGTTGGATGGGGCTTGGAGCAACCTGGGCTAGGGAAAGGTGTCGGATGATCTTTATYGTCCCTTCCAGCCCAAATAATTCCATGATTCTATAAGCTCTCCATCCTTTAACTGGAGCAGGATTTTCAGCACGGCTTTCTGAGGACTCTTAACTAACCCATTTCCCTGAAAATAATGAGGGGAAACCTCATCTGCTTTTTCCCTTGATAAAGGTCATTCATTTGCACTGTAATGAGACACAAACATGGAAAAAAAACAACAACCAAAGCCCAGTAAGAGGTGCTGGGAGCCTGCCGGGGTTTACTGAACCCAGCTACACCACGTGGCAACAGGGAGCTGGTTTGGGGGCAGAGAATCCAACAACAGCCAGGGAAGGACTGGATTTGCTCCTCCTCACTTGTCACTGGGGAGTGGAGTAGGAGCTGGAGGACCAGGATGGCCAAGGAGGGCAGGGAAAAGCACAAACTGCAGCAAGGAGAAGCCTCTGGGTGTGTTTTTGGAGAAGGACAGAGGTGGGAGAAGTTTGGGAAGGTCAGGGCTTGGGGAGGGATGCACGAGGAGAAAAAGTAGCAAGGGGGTGAAGAGGGAGGAGGAAAAGCAACTTGGAATCAGGTGTGCCACGTTCTCCCAGTGTCACGGGAATCTGCCTGGAGAACTGTGCTGGGGACAAGGCAGGACAGGGCAGAGCTGGGGCTCAGAGGGGATGGCAGGGACTGGTGACATCCACAGGCACCTCGGAGTGAGCTGGATCTCACACTGAGCYCCCTCTTCCCACAGCTCTGGGAGCAGGGACTGACTGCCCCCAGTTTCCAGGGAGAGTCACAGTGGGAATGAGGGGACTTTGCTTGGAGTTTTCCCTTTAAGCATGGATTTGAGGGGTCTAGATCCCAATTGCTCACTGAAAGAGGGCTTGGGAGGCTCATCAGGACCCATCTCCAGGCCCCACCATTCCCTGCTGCAGGGGCTGAGCTCTCTGGCTGGATTTGAGGTCTTCATTAGGGCAAAGATATCCTTTTCCTTAGTAGATGCTTTCCTAAGAAAGCCTTCCTAACAAAGCCCTAACATTTCCAATGTTAAAACAGCAAACCCACATTCCTTATAGGACAGCTCCTGKTTTTTTTCCRTTCTTTCAAAAAAAAWATAAAACAACATTCCAGTAACTCARAAAGAACATTTTTTTTTTCTTGTGTATTCTACCACTCAATAAAATCATAACTATTTGTTGACCATAAAAATGCTTTCTGTGGTTTTTCCCAGTCACATCCAGAGTCACCGGTGCTCAGGGAATCTGTTCCCTCTTGGAATGCCTTCTGCCACACAAACCCACGAGCAGGTGGCATGGAGATGCCAACTAAGCAAGCTGGGACATTTCTAGGGTGGGAACGTCGCCATCCAGGTTTTGCTCTGAGATCCAAAACATGTTCAAATTCTGAATTTTAAAGGGTCGGGGTAGGATTTGACATAAAGGGTGATTCAAGCTCGAGTTTCAGATTTAGCCTCGTAACTGCTGTTTTTAGCAGTTCAGAATCAGATCCCAAGCCAAGAACACTGTGGGAGCAAACTAAAAAAAGGATTTGGGATCAGACTTGCTGATCATGGCTTCCCTTGGTTTTCCTGAGCCTTTTTTTTTATGGAGGAGCTGTTAGCTAATGTGTGTGGAAAGTCCTTTTTCCACTTCATGTGGGGAAATGAGTGGAATTACTTTTATAACACGGATGAGTTTCTTTATCAGCCTTCACACTCTCAGGATCAATGCTGCTGCTTCCCCTCATCCTGGGAACAAGCCCCAAGGGAAAGATCTCCCTGTCAAAGATTTGCCTGGCCACTCAAACTCGCCCTCCAGACTGCCTGGGGAGGCGACTGAGACCCAAATTGTTGCGGAAGCTCATTTTACAATTTTCTCAAAGTCCATTTTGTGCCCATTCGTGGCTCACCTCGGGGTATGGGAGCACCTTGCAGCACCTTTTCCAACCCCCAGCTTCATCCGACGCTTTGGTGGGTTTGGGATTGACACCAGCAGTGGGGTTTAGGTCAAAACTGACTCGAGGTGAGCCCAGAGGCTTTAACAGAGCTGGTTCTGAACCTRTTGAAACCTCTCTCCTCAGGTGGAGGAGCACACAAAGGAAGCTCACAGGCTCTCCTGGGTCAGGAGACAAAGYGGTGGCCAGATCAGCCTTATTTGTCCCCTAAAATCAACACTGCAGCTTGCCAGAGTCCACAGGAATTGCTCCATAGGCAAACTCATCCTGCCCAGCAGGCAGGTGCCACGAGACATCACAGAAGCCAAACCGGCAAGTGACCCCATTTTTAGGGCTTTCATTTAATCCCAGAACAAACACGTTCCCCTAACACAAACACTGGGGGCTCTTACACAAAAATTAACTGTTGCAAATCAGCATCTTCATCCACGAACGATATTGATTTTGAAAAAAAATCGTGTTTTACTTACTCTGCAGGGGCCCAGTTCCAGAGGTCTCGGGAAACTGCTTCACACCAYAACTYGTGYGTGGCMTCRGCGTGGTAAGAAACAGGTTCGTGGYGCTCAGAGGTGCAGGATTTAACCCCTCCAACCTGGCCTTGAACACTTCCAGGGATGGGGCAGCCACATTTGTGAGCTCCCTTCTTGTAACAGGTTTTTAAAACTCTGTTAAAAAAATTTTTAAAAAATCAGCAACAAGTTCAGCCTTCGAAAAAACCTCAATTTTTACCCAGTGTTTGTGCTGTGTTATATCAGGTTACCCCATGTTTTATTGAAAAATTAGTCTGGATTCCTCAAATATCACATAGAAACACTTCCAAACTGAGTCCTCCCTACACCATCCCTCTCGTGTGGGGATTCTGCAGAACAGGGTCTTGGTGGAGCTGCTGTAAGGCAAATATTCCATTCACATTTCCACACACACATGGAAACCATCTTGACAATAGTATGAAGGGAATAATCCAGAATTCCAGAGCAAGCCAGGAGGTGAATAATTCCCCCCCAGCATAACATAAAATACARTAAAATATAATATATAATACAATAAAATATAATATATAATCTATAAATAAAAGCAATATAAACCATATAAATATAAACCATATAAATAAATAATAATATAAAATATAAATAAAGGTGCTATTTATTCCCAGAGGAGGTCGGAGGGTGCAAATACAAGCTCCACAGGGGTGAATGATAATGTTTCCTTAGACACCCTGTAAAACCACTGAGATTTGAAGGTCGAGCCCAGGACTGCTCAGGGCAAGGGAGGYTCAGCAGAAATTCAAGAGAGGAGTGGGAAAAGGTCAGGGAGAAGGATCCTCACCTGGAAGCACCACCTTCGCCTGCAGCACCCTCCTGAGCACAGTTAGGTAACTCCCCAACTTCTGGGCCAGCTGCTGGCTGTGGGGATGACAAGGAGAGGATTAATCACCGTAATTGCCTGTGATTGCACCCATCCTCCTTGGAATGGGTGTGGCTGGTTCACTTGCCTGAATTAATTTAATTGGCCTCAATTAGCCCRGCCTTCATTAAGCAGCAGTTGTTTTCTTATAAGATATAGGAGCCCATATTGCGCTTTCTCTGTGTGTTTTATTCCTTTATTGCTTACAGATATCTGATAAAACCTGGAAATGGCAGCTCTGAGCTGAAGATGCTGTTGGGTTCCTCGGCCAGAGCCAGTTCCTGGTCCAGCATCTCCAGGTAAATCGCTCTGAGTTGAAATTATCACCCTCTGCAAGCCCACAAACCTTTAGGCCACCCTCACAACCCCAAACGGAGCAAAGCAGCAGAGCCTGTGCTCCGCCATCACCCTGGGGAGGAGGAAATAAAGTGTGAACAKACATGAAAAGGGCTGCTGCCAATTCCAGTGCTATCTCCTGCTCGTTCTTGTCTCCCCATCAAGCCAAGTGCTAAAATTAAACACCTGGTTTGGTGAAGGCATGCGAGCGAAACACAATCCAACGGCACTGGAGGACAAGGAATCGCGGAGCCAGCAGCATTCCAGCACCGTGACTCCTTCCACATCCCCGCAGAGAATAGACAACCTGATCCTAACAGAATGCCTGGGCTTGAATGGTGCRGCAGGAGGTGCTGGGCGAGTCGGGAGCTGGATGATCTTCAGAGGTCCCTTCCAACCCAAACCGTTCCTCTGGGAACGTTTCTGTCAGCGTAACTGATAATAAAAGAAAAGAAGTGATAAGCAAAGGAGGTGTTGAGCCTGCTCTGGCCGCTGATGCACGAATGAATCACAGACAAAACAGAGGACAGAGATCACGAAGCGATTTCCTTCCTGCAATTTCTCTCTGAACAGAGAGGGACAGTTTTTAAGGTCTCTACTGAGATATTTAGTAAATGGATCCAGGAGAGGATCTCCTGGCTGTGGTGGTGTTGGGACAGGGATGAGTCCCACGTGCTGCAAGAAGAGGGTTTAAGTCATTTGTGTGCTTTGAATGTGTAAAGCCAGGCTTTTAAAGCCAGCATGATGAAGAGAAAGTAGTGACACCCCTGCTGGCAACTGCAAAATGGATTTTGGGTTTTCCAGACTCAGCTGGATCAGGCACTACTCAAACAGAACCCATGAGGTCTTCTCCACACATACACACAAAATTCCAGTGCGAGGTGAACAAGATTTGGAACTCAGGTTCCCCCGTTAACGTTCCAGGTGTGGAGGAGCCTTTAGGACTAATATAAACCAAGATTTTGGGGTGGCTGCAACACCCCACCTTGTCCAAAAGCACTGTGGGACCATCAGACATTGCTCCAATYCCCCCCCCCGAGACATTATTTATCACTGCCCTCAGTCTGATGCAAAGTTGGATCAGTGCTTCCCTCCTTCCTCACGGCTTTGCCAGCTGGCACCAGGGGCCTGGCAAAGGGGAAGGTCACCCAAGGCAATGGGTAAGGCACTTGTGTCCAGGTGCTGATGCAGAAAGAGCAAAGGTGCCGCTGAGCCGTGACCCACATACGTGCCCGCTGGTGTGGAGCACCTCAAACTGACTCTAAGGTGATTAACAGAGCAGAATTAGCACAGTGAGCCCGGGGAATTAAGGGCAGAGAGCTGTCCTTGGGCCAATCCCACGGATCCATCTGCCAGAGGGAAGCCTGCAGCTCCAGAACGGGAATGGAAGCAGGAACTGGAAACGTGAACAGAGTTAAAAAGCTTGTGAGGTTCTGTGTGCCCTCACGGGCATCCCTGGAGTCTCTGTGAGCAGCACAGGAATGAGTGCTGGGGTTTGCACTGCAAAGCTTCCTGGGGAACACCTCCACCCTTCAGCTTCCTCCTCACAGCTCCCCTCTCTGGGACAGTCCCGTGGGGAGCTGTTCTGGGGCTTCTACTCCTGCACAAATGGCTGTGAAGGGCTTTTCCATCACTGAAGTCACTTCTAAGCAACCAGATTTGTACCAGTGGCTCAGCTTTTCCCCTGCAGGGATGTCTTCTCCTACAACGGGAATCACTTCGAGATTGAGCCAAAAGAAACCTAAGGATTACCTTTTCCTTCCCAAACTTTCCCTGCTGTYCCTGTGTTCCACCATTCCAGCCTGAGCCAGGGCACCTCTGTCAGCTCAGATTTATCACAGAATCCCAGAATGGTTTGGGGTGGGAGGGATCCTTAAGGATCATTTTGTTCAAACCCCCTGCCATGAAGGGACACCTTCCACTAGACCAGGTTGCTCCAAGCCTCAYCCAACCTGACCTTGGACACTTCCAGGGATGGGGCAGCCACAAATTCTCTGGGCARCCTGTGCTAGGGCCTCACCACCCTCACAYGGAACAATTTCTTCCCAATATCTAATCCAAATCCACATTCCTTCACCTTAAGGCTGTTCCAAAGCTGTTTTCCCTTCTTCCCATCACATCCAGCCCACGACTAGACCAAGTCTCATTTTTTTCTACGTTCCCTTTCCCTCCTAATCCGCCCCCAAAGGAGGTGAAACATTCTCTGGAAGTTACATAAACCAGCACAAAGTCCAGCTGCCTTCTCAGCCTGGCTAAAGTCAACCTTCCACACAAACAGGGGAATATTGACACGATAAACAGCAAATCCGACCTCTTGGCTCCCAGCCCCGGTGGCACCACAGGGATTTGCTCCTATTAGGAACGTGTTGCCTTGGCAGGGCCAGTGCCACGTGCACACCCAGAGYGGTGCCAGGACATTAGAGTTTTTTCCTGGCAGGGCCACGCTCCCTGAAAGTCCAAAACGACTGGAATTTCCCCATGGCTGACACAGCGCTGCCTGTCYTGCAGGGATCCTCGCTGCTTTGACGGATTCATYCCACAGGAAGGTTGGGAAAGCTTGGAAACTCCTGACTTTTCTGGGGCCAGCTGCTTATCTTCTCCCTTTTCCTTGATTGCACCTGGAGTAAATAATAATTTAAAAGAAAAAAAAAAAAATCTTGCATTTGTTGGTTCCTGGAAACAGAAGCCATCCATCTCTGCGGGCATGTGGGGACAGCCTGACCGGCTGTGCAGAGACAGCTTGATTTACAGCCCCGAGCAAACCTGGAGTAATTCCACAGGCAGGGAAGGGACAGGGCCAGCAGACACAGGGAACTGCCAGGAGCAACCAAATCTCTCTGGTCTAGATCCCAGTTTCTCATATGTTAACATCCAAATGCTTAAAAGCACCTCATTGTGCACAACACTAACCCACWCCATAATCCAAATATCCCTTTTCTCTCCCAAACTCACGCTTTATGGCAGGGAAAAAGGACTTAGGAGGGAGACAGGGATGAAAACAAAATCAAGCAAGTCAAACATATCTACAAAAGCAGATTTTTGGCCTCACATCCCTTTGAAGGTCCTTTTTTTTGGCACAGGACAGGCTGGCAGGCCCTTTGTGGGGGGCGAAAATGTGCAAGGAAAATGGCAAGAGGATCTAGAGACTCTGCTCAAACTCTGGTTTATTTCTGAGGGAAAGCAGCGGGAAATCTCTGGTGGAAAAGGTTGGGAATAAGGGACAGGATGCCTTCTCACACTGTAGAAGTTTAGGAGCCAACATCACAGGGAAGTTTCCGACAGCAATCTCTGCTGACACTACACCTGAAGACCCAGACCAGCAAAACATTCCCAGCCTCTGACCTGATCATCCCTTACAGAAATCCAAATCCTTCCTTTCCACTCTCCAGCTGCCCAATTCCCATTGCCAGCAGAGCAGGGAAGCTGCAGAAATGTTTCCCTGCCAAGAGGCTGCACGAGAGGGGCAGCAGCGGGGTGGGACCTGGAGATGCTCCATTCTCCCAGGGAAGACAGGGAGGGAGGACAGTCCCTGCCTGGGCTGCCTGTGCCCTCTCGTGGCAGCCTGGCCGTGCTGCACAGCCAGATTCTTGCACGACTTTTTAATTGAAAATGAAATTAAATCCCTTTCTGCAGACAGCTGTCCCCACTGCCATCTCCATGAGGGGACGATGAGATCTTCCATGTTCATGTCCRGAGCCGAGCAGGGGGAAGAACAAGTGATTTTAGTGAAACCAGAGCGGCCCAAAACCTCTGCCTGCTGAGAGGAGAAGTGGGAGAGTGCTCAGGGAAGAGGAAGGAAGAAGATCCTTGAATTACCCAGCACCCAGGCAGTGCTTCAAGCCAGCAAATTAAAGGAGACAACCAAGCTGGAGAAGCCTCAGCTTCCCTCAGGAAGAACAGGGACCTGGCTCTTATGAATAAAAGCATCCAAAAACCTCATCCTGTAGGATTTTCTCTTGCACCCCAACCACCCCGACCCTCCAACTCCAGCCAGACTTGTAGAGGTTAATAGCAAACGTTTATTTTCCTTTATGAAAGGGCAGGGTGCAACCATCCCGCTGCTAACGGAGTGACTTCATTTTCCTTCACAAACCGTCCTCTCTGCTTCGTTTGAAATGCAAGGCGACCTCAGACRAGGCATTGCTCCAATTCCTTCTGTCTCAAAGTGCTTCACAACGTGACATCAAGGGGAGGGGGGGGGAGAAAAAATATCCCACAAACCAAAACATCTCCTACCCAGAGAGATCATCTCATTCCCAGCGCCGCAACGCTGTGCAATGTAGCAGCCAATGGCACRGGAAGACACGGAGAGAGCAAAGGGACACGGGGGAAGAGATGCAGGGAGAAATTCCAGGGGTGGGATTTACCTGAGCTGAAATCTGCAGCTGGGGAAACCAAAGCTTTTGCCTCCYCTGTGTTATTTCTCTCTCCCCTGGAGAAAACCACAGCAGCTCAGAAGTGGAAGAAAATAAGAGCTCCTACTGTAGCRTCCCTCAGGAGAGGATGGAATTATGGAGCTGAGGATGGGCACCAGCTTGCTGAGGGTGGCAGAGGGACAGGGTGACATGCCAGTCACAGGAGAAAACCCCAGGGGGGGTGGTGGCTGAGCTGATTCCAGAGTCACTGAAAAAAAAGGCTAAATTGGCTACAAAACACTGGCATGGGTTTAACAAACCCGGGTCTGAGTGCAAGCTGTGTCAGGCCTGTGCATTCCCATGGGATTTAGTGACATCCCTCCCTCCCAGCACATTTTTGGGACATGCAGGAACCTCAGCCACATCCCTCATGTGCACACAAAGACGTCTTAGATTCCTTCACCAGGGATGGCAGCACAAGAAGAGCTGGGATTCCCAGAAGACAGGCATCTCCAGGTCTGATGTAACACTGGGATGGAAACCTCTGGGCTTCAGGACTGCCCARCCTGGGCATGCTCCTTCTGGAGACATGAAGAACCCATGGATTCTGCCTGAAGAGTGGGAACAGGACTGCCCAAAGCTCCAGGGCATGTTTGGGGGTGAGGTTTGTGTTTAGGAGCATCAATAGGGGACTTCACACCGGGGTCCCGCATCTGCCTCYGACAACTGCAGCAGATTTCCCAGTCCAGGAGGAAACATCCCGCAGCCAGCTGGGAGTTATGGAATTTCCCTGCTCCCTTTCTCCTGCTGCAGGCCCCAGGTGCACCCAGCTCCGGCCGTTCCCCAGCCTGGATGAGCCAGTGCCAAACATCCAGCTGAAAACAGGAACAAATCCCTCTTTGTGACTCCGCTGGCAACAAGCTTCTCTCGGAGGCTCCTTTAAAAGGAACAAGGAAGTGCTTGGAAACAAACTGTTCGTGGCTCTCGCTAAGATTATTGTGCTCTGCTGGCATTTTCAGGGCTGCTGTGGTCAGCAGGACCTCAGGCACGGCACCCTCCATCCCAAAAAAACTGAGTGGAACAGCCAGCCAGCATCTGTCCTGACAGAGACTGGCTCCCAGGGAAGGCCCAGAATTCCTGCCCTGCGGTTATGCCARAGCAGGCTGCATATAAAAACAAAAGGTTTAAAAAAAAATATGGATATACACTGCATATAGGAGACTCCAGAGTCCATGGATGGCCATCCCAGAGCAGCCAGGGCCAGCCCAGCTCCGGGGGCAGCGTGGCAGCTGCATTCCAGTCACAGGTGGAGGAGTGGGACAGCTCAAGGTGGAATTTGTCCTTCTTGCTCCTTGTTCCAGGCAGAGGGAAGGTGGGGAGGGAGTCCCACAGCAGGACAGGCACTGCTCTCCAAGCCCTTCCTCCAGGAGCAGTCCCCTTCCACGCTCAGGGCTCTGCTTACATCTCACTGGGATAAAATCCAAGTTTGGCCAGGGACATCTCCCTCCGGAGCCGCATGACCTCCCAGTACATCAGCTCCACTGCAAAGCAAAACAGGGGGGAGGAGGGGAAAAACCACCAAAAAAAATCAGTGAGCAAGGCACAGATGGCTACCAGTTCTGCTGTGCTCCCAGCCAGGCTCATTCCCAAGRGGAGGGAAGCAGGACAGGCCCATCAGGCCACCCCTTACCAGCTTCACCCCGGGGCAAAGCTCCCAGGAAGCTGATGAGCAAGGAAGAGATGCTTCATTCCTCCCCTCATGCCTTTCTTCTGGCATTTATCTGCTTCTCAGAGGCACCCCCAGCTGGTGCCATTCCTGTCACTCCAAACAGCTCCTCCGAATTCCCCCCCACCCCCAAGTTGCCTCCACAGAGATAATTCCACTGGAGCCAGCTCTTACCATCCTGCCTCACCAGGCCTTGCTGGATATAGCGGATGTAGGTGAAGAAGTTGCACACTGCTGTGATCTGGGAGAGAGGGAAAAAGAGGGGAAAAAAACAAAGGAACAAAGATTTGAGACATTACTTTGGTGCAAGTGACAAAAATGAGTCGAGTCCGAGCATAAAAACGAATTTTTTGTGGGATCAGCTCTTCTAAAATGCAGCTCAGGAAAGAATTAAGTCCTAAAATCCTCCACTGAATCAGAGCCYCAACAGCAACACTAACAAATGATCCATCTTCTCCCTCCCCTCCACAGGAAGGACAGTTTGTTCCCACAACCAGCCACGGATCTGCCTGGAACAGCAACAGCCTTTAAAGAGCCGAAAATTACTGTGTTTTACAAAGGGGAATTAAATAATAACAACACAGCCAAACAATCAAAGCCCTGTACTGAATGAAATCATGGAATGGGAACACACTGAAGGTTGTCTGAAGGAATAAGGAAGAGCTGGATCTGCACCCTAATCAGCCACCTCGACCTCAGGAATGACCTCAAGTCCCACAGTTTTTCCTCAATTCCACCCTCAGGAGCTCATCCACTGCAGAGCATGGAATAATTTCAGAGGGTCCAGGCACCCTGGGGAAGGTGAAGGACTCACCCTGGGGAAGGTGAAGGACTCACCCTGGCCCTGCAGGAAGGTGAAATGTAGTAGTAATTCCCAGAATCTCCCAGCATGATCCGGTGCTTGCAGGTCCTGGGGAGGCCGCTCAGAGCACATTTCCTGCAGGAAAAGGGAAAAGCACTTCAGCAATCCAGAGATCAGGGATTGAATCCACCTTGAGACATGGAAGTGAGCTCAGAAGCCACCCCTGGGTCAGGCAGGGTGAAGAAGGAAAAAAAAAAACCAAAACCCTTGGCTGATGCTATTCTTCTCCTAGAAATATTCCATAAGTGGCAAGTTTAGGAGACTTTAGGCTAAATATCTGCAGCCACAAATTATTTAGGATATAAATTATTATGGAGCAGAGCATAACCAATGTCACCTGGTCTCTGCACATCTGYCCCACATTCCAGGGCAGGCTCAGGWGTATCAGCTTTCCTGGTGGGATGCAAACACRCTGGCCAGGGACCAAACCCGGCCTCGGAACAGGTAAATCCAGCATTTGAGCAGGACTTGCACAYACCAAGAACTCAAAACAAGCCAACCCCTGCTTGGGCAGATAGGAAAGGAGCTTGGCTTCCCAATTTTAAAGTTTCAGAGTGAGGAAAAGCGCCTTTTCCAAATAATCAGCAGGAAGGGTGCAGATTGCTTTAATTTTCTTCCATTTTCTCCCACTATTTGCAAGATAAGTGATTCCCAGCACCACTTTAAGCAATAAAGCAGAATTTTCTACTGCACAGTTATCACCACGTTCCTCAGGGACTCGGTGGGAAGAGGAACAGCACCCCCAAAATGCAAAAAAACCACTTCTCTGGGGAGCAGATGTTTCATAGAGCTCCTGAGCTTGTCCCTGGGCTTGTTTTCCACTGCTCTCAAGGCAAACATTAGCCAAGAGTGGAAGCACGGGATCCAAGTGTCCAGATACAAGGAGAAGTAATCATTGGCCAAATATTAACACAACTTAAGGAGATTGAGTTCTCAGGAGGTGCAGGATGACCAAAACCTTTGTAAACAAGATACCTGTGAGGAGCCACATATTTGAGCATTGCAACATCCTGGAAAAAAGCGATCCTTGCTCGGTGTGAAACCACAGCTATCACAACCATAGCTAACCAAAATTGCCATAAAAAAAAATCAGTGTTTTGCATCTGGGAAAAAGGGGCAAAAAAAAAAATTCCTTTTGGGTCTTTTATGGCCAATGGATTCCTTCCCACCCTGCCTGGGTGGAATTTAAACAGGGTTAAAGAGTTAGGTCAGCTCAGCAAAAGCCTCCAAGCTGCCACATGGCACTGAGTTAGTGACTTGTTAATGCTTCAGAGATCTTTGATCACTGGCTGGACAAGAAATGTTTCACTTACGTTACAATTTGTGACCGGAAGCCACTGTGAAGACAAAAAAATAATTTAAAAAAAAAAAAACAAAATCAAAAGGAAACTGATGAGGATAAACACAGGATGGGTTGTTTGGGGAATAATTTAGAGGAGAGTGGTAGGAAACCCGCATRGCAACAGCATCTGCTGTCACAGGGACACCTTGGAAGGTAGGAAAGGACTTAAATTTAATACCTGAATAAAATCCCTTCTCTCTGTTTGGRATATCACACCACTCCTGCCAGTGTGAGGTGACCCCAAGCTGTCTGTCATTCCACTCCACAACAGGGGACAAACAAGGAGCAAGGAGGGGACAAGAGGAGGGGGGACACGGTCCTTACTTGGGGCCACCACACTCTTCTGCTGCCACCTTCCCCACGGGAACAGTCTGGGAAGCCACGGGCTCGATGGTGAGGGTGTTCTGCTCCACAGCCACTCGCACCAGCTCCGACAGCTGCGGCGAAAGAAGGGAGAGCAGGGATGAAWTCCGGGAAGGTGACGCTCCGGAGCTGCCAGCCGCTCCCGCTTTTCCAGCCCTCACCTCCCGCTTGGTGAAGTCCAGACAAGGTCCGACATCTTCTCGGTAAATTCTGTCCAGGAAGGAGCAGGATTTGTCCAAAGTGGGAGATTCCTTCCAGGCCTGGAACTCGGCGAATAAAATGGAGTCGACCTGCAGTGAGTGCCCAAGAGGAGTGGGAAGAGGGAGAGACACCAGACCTGTTACTCTATGCAGGAAACCTGACTCTGAAACATCTGCTCTGGCATCTGGAGAGGCTCAGACATCATGGAAGTGTCTGAGGGAAGCTGCCTAGCTCCAAGGATCCCTCATCTCCCACCCAGCAGCTGTTCTGTGCCAGAGTGACACAGCCACCCTGGGCTGCTTGTGCCACAAACCTGCAGRCACCTCCCTATCCMATTTTCCTTGCAGGAAAGCCACCACACAACCACTGAACAGACCAAGTGCCACGGCAGGAATGATGGGAGCAGCTGAGTGGCAATGGAAAACTCTCTGGGACCTGGCATTTAAACCCCAGATGGATCATTGGGCAAACTACCAACCTAACTGACAGGGAAACTCTTACAAGCCCACAAAATTCTGCCAAAGCTGCTGAAAGGAAAAAAAAATAAAACTAAGCTGAGCAACACAAAGAACATGAGTGAACACAGCTGGAAAAGCCTGGATTCCAGCACACCCCCTCTGTGCCATGCTCACCTGGGACCAAGAACAGCTTCAGAGCCACAAGATAGAAAAAACAAATAGAGAAAAAGAAAATTAAAGGAAAAAAAWAAAAAAGATGGAGGWCAGCATAAAAGAAAGCTGGAACTGAAAGGCTGGAAGTGTGASAGGCAGGTGGGTCCCACCCATTCCCAGAGGTTGGTTACCTGCCGTGAGGAGGAGGAGGAAGCATCTGCTCCCAAGGCCTGCCAGCCTGGCTCATAGGTGATGTGGATAGCCTTCCCAGGGAGGATGCAAAGGAGCAGGGAGAGGAGAGCAGGGAAACCAGACTTGGAGGGCAGAAGGAGAGACAGACAGTGGAGGAAAAGGTTTAGAGAGAYAGGCAAGGAGGGAGGTAAAAAACATGAGATACAGAGAAAGGCTCAAGTCCTCCCCTCCAGGAACTGAGCATGGTCCTCAAGGCACCACAGGGCCACAAGCCACACCTTTCGACTTGAGCTTGAGGTGCAAAAAGGGAACAGGAATTGCCATTTTTAGGCTYAATTTAAAATCTTTCCCACAGAGCACCAACGCTCTGGGTGCCAGATTCCCTTTTATCACCTCTCACACAGGCCAGTAAGGAATCTGAGGGACAAAAAACCATCCCATCCTTGATACATAACATTATTGGGCTCTCT
The DNA here is from genome assembly GCA_018881555.1 of Amblyornis subalaris. Taxonomy (NCBI): domain Eukaryota; kingdom Metazoa; phylum Chordata; class Aves; order Passeriformes; family Ptilonorhynchidae; genus Amblyornis; species Amblyornis subalaris. Next base: position 85,010 of record JACAXG010000301.1, on the reverse strand, counting down.
GGAAGCTGAGCCCTGAGATTTGAAAGCCCAAGATATCTGCAGCCTGTGGAAGTTGYCTCCATGAAGAAATGCCAAGTCCAAATCTTTAACAAGGAAGTGCCTGTGTGCTCTCCCAACAATTCTTCACTAGCTCCCAAAAAACATCACTAGTGAGACATATTCCCCCACCAATTCTTATTCATTTTCATTCTTCCTGACCAAGAACCTCCTTTTTGCTCCCCAGGACAGCTGTGCACACATCTGGCTAGTGGAAACTGGCTTCTGCTCAGCAGCTCCCAACATCCACTTCCAACACAGCACCAGCACCGCCCGGATCTGCCCCCCCAAGGGATCCCTCAACTGCTTCCTGTCCTGACACAGCCTCCCAAAGAGGAAATCCCCTCAAAAGGAAACCCTCCAGTGCCTGCCTCAGCACAAATTTAAGGAACAAGGCACGAACAGCTGCTCAGTGAGAGCACAGAGCTCTGTGGGGAGCCCGAAGCTCCCGGAGCGGCGGCTCCGAGGCCGACGCAGGGAAGCGTCCCTCACCCACCTCTTTGCATTCCCGGCTGACAGGCTCTGGAGCCACGTTCTGGCTGGCAGCTGACACCATGGCACTGCTGGTGCTTTTGTTCCGCCCGTGGCCCTTCCTGAAGCCAGCTTTGGAAGGGCTCTGGAGCTGAGGGTGCAGCTCCCGGTTCGGGGAGGACGGCGTGGATGTGATCACCAGCGTCTTCAGGGCTGTCACCTCGGCCTGCAGCATGTCAATCTGGGGACACGGGGCAAGAGTCACCCTCAGGCACCTGCTGGGCTCCAGTTTGCTGCACCCCATCAAACACCAAAGCCACAGCTACAAGCCCAGCCATGAAGCCTCTCSCCATCATGCAGAATTTTAAACAGCAGCTGTTTGGGAATCTATCCCTCTGCCCTTCGATCAGCACATCTTGTCCCCAGGCTCTTTTCAGAACCAGTGACCCTGAAGAAATTTCTCTCTCCTCAAGATGGAGCCACTGGAGCAGCCCTGTGGTGCAGCCGTGTCAGGAAATTCCAGCTTCCTGGCTCCCTGCTCTRTCCATCCCCACAGCTGTGACAATTCAACAGCTCATCATTTCTCTGCAGATCCATTTCCCACACGGGAGCTGGATCAGCAGGAGACTGCAGGGATGCCTTTTCCCCCCCTCACTCAGTGTCTGCTGGAAAGGGCCCACAGCAAACACAACACCTCGGAGAGATCAAGCTGCGCTTCACTCCCCTCACCCCACAAACAGCCCTGTGGCCAGGCTGGGCAGGGATTCCCCCACACCCCYCCAAAAATGAAGTCAGAGAGAGCAGCTCTCACCTTGCCCCGGGCCTCCCTGAGCTGTTTCTCTGCYGCAGCCTGTTTGGTGTTGGCTTCTCTCACCATCTTGTGGGCTTCCTGCACCAGGAGAGAGAGGTTTAATYCATCTGCTGCAGCCCAGCTCACACAGCCAACAAGGCAGGTCACAGATCTGCCACATCACATGCTCCAGGCAAGGGGACAGACATCCCTGCCACATCCAGGGGGTTTGTTCCATYGGCTGTGCAGAGTCTTCCCTCAGAATTTCCTGGAGAAGGCTCCCAGTGCCAGAGCCGGGAGTGCATCCCCCTTCTAGGAGCGCAGCTGGTTAAGTTAAGAGTTTAGCTGGCCAAGGTTATCCCTCACTGATAAGGGCTGCTGAGAAGAATGCCAGAAGCAAGGACCTGTCCTTCCTYGCCCTTGGGACTTGTTTCAACATTAGAACCCAAAGCTGTGTGTGCCCCTATTCCAAYACCTCTGCAGCTCCGGCCTCACCTCAGCCTGGCTTCCTGCAGTCACCGCAGCCTTGCTGGGTGATCCCTGAACTGATTCCCGACCCTGGCTGCTGCCTGTGGCTCTGATCCTGATCCAAACGTGCTGCTCCACGTCTTGCTGAGGGCACCGCTCCCGCCTGCCTCATTACTGCACTTTGCTCCCACTTCCCTTTGGGAGCAGCTGGTCCCCACTGCTCCAGGCACGGCTGTGACACAGCAGGAGCTCAGGTGGGGGCCAAAWGGTGGACAACTGCCTTAAAAGCTTCTCCCACAGGAGGAGAGGAGCAGGATGGATCCCAGCTGGGGCCTCCCTGCAGCGCTGTCTGGAAGCAGTGCCTGGCCAAGGCCACCGAAGGAAGGGGACAGCCCTTGGCTACATTTATCTCCAGGATCACCCYGTGCTCAGGCAGCCAAAATTTCGGGAGGGGGGTGCTCCCTTGGCTCTCACAGCWCTGTGTTTCAAAGGTACAGATGGGCTCTGGCTTTCCTCACTACCCAGACAGATCCAGACATTAGAGCTGCTGGTAAATGGGATTTTGCCAGGATACAGCTTGGCAAGAATCACATTACAAAAAAACCCCAAACAACAAAAAACAACCAACAGGCCTTCTGGACACTCATTGGAGCAGAGTGGATGAGGACATCCAGCATGTTCCCACCCCCAGCAAGGGCTGGGATGAGCCAGGGAATCGTCTCTATTACACAGCAGCTGCCCAGACTACAGAGCAGGCACAGAGAGGGACAGGGAGCTGTGCTTGGCTCCAGCTTCCAGGCATTCCCACATTTTGCCACCATAACTACTGTGCTCTTCATGCCACCCCATAGCTACTAGAAGAAATCCAGGTAAAGGCTCTGCCTGCAGCACTGCCCAGCTCTGCTTCTCCAAGTGGGAAAGTACAACAGGGGAGAGGAGGAAATTGTGGGAGGAGATGGCTRGAAGTCCAGAGAAAGCCTGTCTTAAAGGAGCTGATGTAAGCTTAGCTTAAGAAATGATGGGAAAAGGAARAGGGTGGTACCTCAAACAGGCTGGCTGTTAACTCCTCCAGTTCCTGCTCCAGTTGTTCCCTGACTTTTGACAATCTCTCACATTCTTTGTCCTTGAGCTTCAGCTCCTGTTGAGGAAATGGAGAGGGATAGGAATGCTGATGCCCTGCCCCAGCCTTTCAATCACAACCCTTCCTCCCACTTTATGGCCACCTCAACTCAGTCTCTCTCCTCTCCTGCCTGCTCCAGACTATTAAACCACCTCTAGGAAAACCCCCTCCTGCTCCAATCCGTGCCACCCTCCCCAGGAGTTCCCACAAACCCTGGGCCTTACCTTCTGTGCTTTGTGCAGCTCATCTTTCAGGAACTCGGAGCCCTTTTCCCGGATCTCCACCGAGGAGCTGCGCAGCCGGGACACGTTGAGCTGCTCCGTGGACTGGGGCTCATCCACGCCTCCAGCATCCTGGCATCCACTCTCCGGCTCCTCCTTGTCGCCTTTGGATGGCATCAGGGGCTTCCAGTGTCCCACAGCGGGTGGATTCTGGCCCTCTTCCTCAAAACTGACCTGGCTGGGGGGTAAGAGCACAGGGAAAATGAACGTGGGGGTGATCCAGAGCCTTCCTCYGACACTCACAACACATCCAGGCACAGGCAGTGGGAATGAGGCAGGGAGGGTGATGGGGCAGAACTTGGGCAGCACCAGTTCCTTTACCCTGCACTCCATACTGAAGTGTTTCACCCTTTTGGCATGGCATCCCTATTAACTCAGGATAAGGCAGGAGAACTAAAGACAGCTGCTCCAGGAATCCCATTCTCTCCAAGAGGAACACACTACAGCTGGCTTTTTAGGACCCCAGGATATACCCAGTAGACCTAAGATCAGACTTCCCTACTGAAGCAGCAAAAAAATGCAATACAGCTTTCCCATTCCTAACATGCAGACCCCAATCCCCTCCGCTGCCAACCCAGCCTTCCTCTACCCCCTGCATCTGCTTCAGAGGGAAAAAGTCTATTTTTAACTGATTTTTAACCTATTTTCCCACCTATTTCCCACTGAAATCCTCCACAAAGCTGTCTAAACCAGCGTATTTTCCCCAAGCTGGGYTGAGGTCCCATTTTTTAGGTTCAGTGTCCAGCAAGCAGAGATGCCCTGGAAAGAAGAAACCGGAAGAGTCACCAGCGCTCAGCAGGGCTTTGTSAACTCCCAGATTAACACAGATGCTGGAGAGGTTTTAGGAATAAAAAACATAATTTGAGTGCCTGCATGACACTGCTGTCACCGTGGTGTGTGCATCTCTCCCCATGGAATCACTCTCCATTTGAAGGCAGTGGGAGCATTTCCAAGCCTGACCCACGTGGAAGTTTTCTATCCTGCCCAGACACAGACACTGCCCTGCAGATTAACCTGCTGCTGCTTATCTCTGGCTCACCAGCCCTGGCTGAGCCCTTCTCCTCAGGCACCTCCCTCCCACGCTCTTCCTCACCACTGCTCCTCGCCCACCACCACACGTGGAGAAGTCTCTGAACCCTCAGAAGAAATCAACATCAGAAAGGAGCAAGGAAATCGGAGCACAGAGGATAGGAAAATAAATATAAGAAGCAGCAGGGACAAGGGACATTTCATCATACTACTAATAGACCAATCTAACCCCACAGGAAACAAAAAAGTGTTTTCTTTATGACTCCCAAATGCTCAGCTGAAAGTTGCCTTGGGAGACATATTTCAGTGTATTTCCACACACTACAGAAGAAAACTGGAGGATATGGAGGAATTAAACAGTCCCACCCACACCCTGCAATGCCAAAAACATATCCTGGAAAGTCATCAATGATGCAACAGCTCGTTCTCCACGCCGTGCAAACAGAATCCCTATGGAAGCTTCGGCTATGCTGGATTCTGCTCAGTGTCCAGGTTGGGCTTTGAAATCCAGCCCCCAGAGAACAAGGGACCACCACAGACACTCCCTCTCTCTTGCTGACTGGTAGCTGTCTTTCCAGGAAAAACGGATCATATCCTAAGAGTCACGCACCGACGCAAGAAATGCAAACCTACACAAAAAAAAAATCCCCAACACCCCACAACCTTCTAAAGTTGGTTTCTGTAGAAAAAGCAGAAAAATGTGCAGGATCTGCACTTTTTCCAGCGGGCCCCACATGTTTCCTGCAGCGCTGATCCGACGGGGTTATTTCCCGTTCGAGCAGCCTCTGGCTCTCTCCAGGTTAAACTCTTACCCGCAGGTCCGGGAGCAGGGCCTGGCTGTTCCATCCCCACCGGGACAGGGGCCTGACCCGCACCACCATGGGTCAGCATCAGTCCAGAGCCGCTGACCACCCTGTGGGCGCTCAGCATCGTCCCTCAAAAGCTTTGGCAAAGCATCTGGTCGTGCTTTATCATCTTGTTATGTTATTAYATCATAGCAGAACACACACTGGTGTTCCTTGTCTTTGCCTCAGCAATGAAATGCCTTGTCCTGTGCCTGGGGGTGCTGCTGCCTCCTTATTCCCTCTTCCTACGTGGCTTCCACACAACTTCTTCCCTGGGAAGGTGATGGAATGGATTTCCCAGGAATGGGGCAGCCACAGCTTCTCTGGAAGTGTCCAAGCCAGGCTGGACGAGGCTTGAAGCAACCTGGTCTAGTGGAAGGTGTCCCTGTCCGTGGCAGGACAAGACGAACTTCAAGCTCCCTTCCAACCCAAACCATTCCGGGATTCTACGGATTCTATGGATTCCCAGAGCCCCCGGGGCACACGGACGCCACTCCTTCCCCGCCCAGACCCGCACCTACCCCCGCAACATCGCTKGGTCCCGCTGCTGCTGCTCACGGAGGAGGCGCGCCCGCCGCCGCCCCCATGCCCGGGGCAGCCGCACGGGGAGCGGGAGCCGAGCCCGGAGGAGAAACCGGAGAAGGAGAGCGAGAAGTCGGAGAGAGAGCCGGAGCCGTGCCCGGAGGAGAAGCCGGACCGGGAGCCGGAGCTGTGCCCGGAGAAGCCGGACCGGGAGCCGGAGCTGTGCCCGGAGAAGCCGGACCGGGAGCCGGAGCTGTGCCCGGAGGAGAAGCCGGACCGGGCGCTGGAGCCGGAGCCGTGCCCGGAGGACCCAGACCCGCAGCAGGAACAGTGCAGGGAGGGATCAGAACCGGAGCCGCCGTGCCCGGAGGGTGCAGAACCGGGGCAGGAGCCGGGGCCGTGCCCGGAGGAGTGAGAAGCGGAGCCRCCGCTGGATCCGATCCCGGAGGATCCGATCCCGAGGAGGGAGCCGCGCCCCCGCCGCCCACGTGATGCCGGCGCGGCTGCGCCCTGAGCGCCGCCGGGGCCCCGGAGGGGTCAGTCGGTAAACACCGGCACGGGAAAACAGGCTGGAGTCGGGAATTGGCGCGGTTTGTCACCCATCGACTCACCGCAGGCTACGAGGAGCACAAAGTCAGTGTCCAACAACCGCCCCTCGGCTCGTCCCAGAACCGCTCCCGGTTTCCTCCGCCTCCTTCCCGGCCGCGGGATGGGGAATGGGGGCTGCYGGCTCTGCTGCTCCTTCTTCCTCAGGAGGAGGATTCCTCACACTCCGCCCCCTGCTCCAGCGTGGGGTTCCTCCCACGGGAGAAGCCCTCCGTGAACTTCTCCAACGAGTTCTTCATGGACTGCCCTAGCGAGGGTCCCTTCCACAGGGTCAGTCCCTCAGGAACAGGCTGCTCCAGTATGGGTCCCTTCCACAGGGTCAGTCCTTCGGGAATAGGCTGCTCCAGCATGGGCTCCTCTCCCCACAGGTCCTGTACAGGCTCCCTGTGGGATCACAGCCTCTATCGGGCAGCCCCCAGCTCCACGGGCTGCAGATGGATCTCTGCTTCCCTGTGGTCCTCCWTAAGATCCAGGGGCATAGGTGCCTCACTACCGGCTGTACCTCTGGCACGTGGAGCATCTCCTGCCCCAGGGTTTTAAAACTCTGGGCTGGGAACCCAACAGGCAAACYCTTCCACTGTTATCCCAGTCCCACAGCAGATCCCGTAACCACCTCTGGATTGACAGCACCAAAATTTTGGCGACAGCTGAACCAAAAACTGCCCCTGCCCTCGCAGACCACCCTCAGAGGACATTTCCCATCGCATCCTACCTTGCCATTGCTCTGGGCTTCCCTCCAGGCAGCTGYATCCCTTTGGAGCCTTCGCACACAGGGGCAGCTCCTGCGTTGCTCTCAGCATGTCCATCCTCTGCCTCGGTGCCAGAGGCAGGAGAGTCAGACATGGTGATCCTTATGTCCACTGCAGGATGTCACCGTGGATACCACAYAGGGAGCAATTCTCTGTCCCAGCATCTCCTGGGTGTCTGTGTCATCTCCAGCCCTGCCCTGCCTCATGGCCAGGATCCACGGGGATGGGCCAAGCCCATGCTCTGGAGTCTGGGAACGGAGGGCCCGGGAGGTTTGTGTCGCTGGCTGCAACCTTTGCTATCCTCAGGGAACTTCTGAGAGGAGGGGAAAGATCTTCAGCTCTGCAAGGCAGCACCAGAAGTAATTAGTCTTTGTAATTATTAACTCCCAAGGCTTGGCTGGCAGTGGAGGGTCCCTGGATCAGGAAGGTAGAAGTGCTTCCAGGAGCCAACAAAAGGAGGAAAGAGGAGAACGGATAGTGTTGACAGGAAGCTTTGAGAGGGGATGTGCTGGAGATGCTGAATCCCAGAYGCTTGAAAAAGTAACTTAGCACAAGGGGAGAGTGGCAGCTGCTCCCCTCTTCTGAGAAGAAGAGGGAAAGGCAAGGTGAAAGAAAAGGAAGGGAAATTACAAGAAAGAAAAGGGGAAAGGAAAAGGGAAAGCAAAGAGGAACGGAGGGAAGAGAGGAGAGGAAAAACAAAAAGGAAAAAGATACAGAAAAAGAAAAAAGAAAGCCAGATGGAGGCTGGGAAGGGAAGGAGGAAYAGGGATTATCTTGGCTCTTGGAAAGCAGGATCTGACCTGCTGACACCCCCTTACCCAGCAAACCCAAACCGGATGTTATTGCCATGAAAAGGAGAATGAAAACAAATGGCCTAAAACTCCAGGCTCCATCCACCCCCTCCTGGCTGGCCCCTCATCTGTGCCACATGTTTGCTCAGCTGGCTGCAAGGCTCCTCTGGGATCTCTGGGTCTAAGATCTCTGATTTCCAGCACCAGCACGTTTAATCCTCCCTTTGGAGCCTAATCCCCACCCTGATTCCTGAGGCAAGAGAAGGGGGACCTCAGTAAGGACCCTTCCCTCATTTTCATGCTGTACAAACTGAACTGTGCAACATCAGAGGAAAAGGGAGAGATTTGTCACACTCCAAAACCCTAAAAGCAAAAGGCAAAGGGTCAGAGGGAGATTGGCACAGAGTTAGTGAGGAATTCTGCAGCATAAAGGGAATAAGCCTGGGGGTCCTCACAAAAGCACTGCAGGGTCACTGCATCCTCTTCAAACATTCCTGGCCAGCTCAAACCTCCGAGTAAATCCTGTCCATGAAAAACAGCGTCTCCCCAGACACCTCCCACTTTTAATTTTCTTTAGATTACATCAGCTTCCAGGGAAAAACGTCATTTAGAGAGACACCCCTGATGCCAGCTGCCTCTGTGTCTATCCCAGCACTGAAACTGGAGAAGGGAAAGGGATTTTCACCAAAAAACACTTACTATTCTCTGGGAGACAGCAAGGAGGGCACTGTGCCTTTCCCTGCCAGCTGCTGCTGACTCAGCATCAAGAGTGGTTCTTTGGCATTCCCAAATCAGGGATTCAACTTCCAGCACAGCAATTCAATCTCTGCGTCTTTAATGTGGAGAAAATGAGGATGATTCCAGGGCTGGGACGCTGAGGATGGATGCCAGCATGTCCTGCTTCTGAGCAAGGCAGGCTTTCAGACCATCCTCTTCCTCAAGATCTGAGGCCACGGGGGGGATGTGGAAAGAGATCCAAGCAGCGCTGCCACGCTGGTAGCCCCTCCGTTATTTACTTTAATATTAAATTCCACACATATTTCCTGCTGTCCCAAGGGCAGCTGTGGAGCACAGGAGCTGCCAGCGGAGCTGCTCTCAGAGGAGGGCAGCAGAGGCCCCCAGATGCCAGCACATCCCTCCACAAACAGCAGGACACTCGGGGATTGTTGTTCCAGGTCCCCAGGAGCACCCAAACCACTCCCAACAGCTCCAGCAAATATCTCACCTGAAGCATTTTTGTCTCCCTGCTGTGTGTGGGGATGAGGGTTCAGGCACTGAGACCCTCAAGATCTGTCTCAGCCTGCCTGTCCACCAATTCCTTCCCTGGAAGTGGACCACATTCCCTTCAGAGAGGGTCCCCCTGCTCTCACCCCCTTCACAGAGCACTGAATCCCWTGTTTTAAGCTATGATCTCCCCGCCACTGGCAGCAATTCCCAGGACTGCACCAGAAATCCCACATCAGACAGATGCCAGGCAGCACCTGCTCCAGAGGAGCAGTGAAATTACCCCCTCCCCTTGTCTAGGATCAGCCACAGGAAGGAGAAAACTACTGTTGGGACAAATTGATCCCAACTGCTGATGTTAAACAAATGTCAGACCCAACCAACACGAGAAAAAGTTGGTTATTACCCCAAAAGTTGGGTCTCCAGCTGCTCTTACCTGCAGGCATCAGACCACTGCTCCCTCTCCACAGCTTCCCACAGCTGCCTAAATGATGGCAGACCAGTTCAGTAAGAAAAGGTTTTCATTCAGAGCCTCGTGGAATGGGAATGTCCTAAAGACTTGACAGGATGGATTGAGGATGTGGTRGAAGAGAAGGATGGTCACAACTGGGAAGGATGGCTTGGGAGCAGAAAAGGGACTGAGGACCCTGGAGAGGCAGAGGGAAGGGGTTCTCTGGCTTGGTGGAAGTTTGAGGGCAAGGCAAGGACCAATGCTTCCCAGGATGTCATGCAAGGAAGCACAGTGACAGCTCTCCAGCCGTGCTGGAGAAGCAAGAGGAAAAGAAAGTGGAACATGGGAAGAGTCTCGTGAGCCAGCGGCAKAGGGGAAGTCCCCAGCATCCAAACCACAGCTGGAAGAGGTGGCAAACTCATCCARGGACAGTGAGGAACGACAGGGAAACATCCTGTGAGAGGCAGGCAGGGCATGGACCAGGTGTTTCACTGACCTAGGGAAGAGGGGGCAGCCCCCGAGCGCGCCACGTTTTACAGCCTTTGTGGAAAATTCCAGCCCCGCATAATCTCCTGGGGTTCCTGTAAGATTGTGACACGGAGAGAGGGACCAAACAGGAAAGAATTAGAGGAAAAATGCCTCTCTTCTGGCAGCCACCATGGCTGTGCCAGGAGTTAGCAGCAGCGGAGCAGCCAGCCCTGCCTCCCCCTCCTCCGGCCGCCTCTMTAAACACGCAGGGCTTACTCACAAGATTAGGAGGGAACAGGGCAAAAGACAACAGAGTCTCTTTTGTAATGAGGAGGGATTACGGCATCAAGTGACCGGCTGCAGCTCCCAAGTGGGTCTCAGGCTCCTTAGCACCCCGTGTGGGGCAGGTCCAATCCCCCCCATGAGCCAAGGGGGCACGAGGAGGCGGGCGGTGGCCCGGGCCACAAAGGACCCAGCGGGGACACGTGCGGGACCAAACCTCCCCGGCCTCCAGCRCGGCTCAGGAGCCCCATGACTGTGAGTATCTGGTCCTCCCAACGGCAGGAGGAGGGCCACTCTCTCCTTCAGAGATCAATCCTCCTGCCTATCCGTGACCTCCTCTGGCTCCATCCCTTCTGCTCTGTCTGCTTGCTGCGATACCTGCTCGTGCCTTTTTGCGGTGGGTGATGCACCTGATGTCCCAGACTCTGGCTCGCTGTGGGCTCCCACAATTGAATTCCAGGTCAGTCGGCTTCCAGGTGCGACGGTTAGTCCGGAGGGAAGAGGCAGGGGGATGCAGGCAGTGGCAGGCAGCAGCTCCCTGGCTGGGATCTTCCTCCCCATCCCGACTCCGGTGTGCCGGTGAGTCACCTCCCACCACAGACCTCAGCCCCAAATGGAACGTGCCAGCTGCCCAGTGACATCCCAGGGCAGCCCAGCACRGGCTGGCAGGTGGGCAGGGAGGCGCCTTAACCATTCAGGGCTGGAGGGAAAAGCACCGGGAAAAACCCCATATCCCATGTGGGAGCAGAGCGGCGTAGAGGTGGGGGACATCCATTATTTACACTGACAAGAGCTGGAGCTTTCCTTCTTTGGTAAAAAAGTGAATCTGTATTTGAATTACGCAACAAAGATTCTCCCCGAGCGCTTTCGAGCCCCAAAGCCCAGAGAAAAAGAGGTAGCTTTGTGTGAGAGGCCCCAAAAATGTATAGGGTTTGGGACATGCATTTCTCTTCTGGACAGCCTGTGCGTGCAGCCTCTGGGGCAGTTGAAACCCACTCTTCCAAGTCCTGTGCCCAGAAATCCGCATGGAACAGACACGAGGATTTAGTGAAATGGGCATTTGTGCAGCTGGGGACAGGGCACAGCTCTGCTCCTTCGTATCACCCTTAAGAGGGGACTCAGGGACCTGAGTTACAACAGGGAAACCAAAGCCAAACCCAGGACAAAGATGCTGTTTGGTTGAAATAGCCAAAAATGCAGATTTTGCTGGTTTTCTTCCTAGCAGCAGCTCACTGGGACGTGAGTTGTCCCCACCTAAGTGTGGGTCTTTCACTGAGATGCTTAAATGAGGAACATGGGCCCAAACTTACCTGCTGCAAGCTGTGAATCGTCCCTCGAAGTGCTCCTTCATCTCCATCATTCAGGGAAGAGCCCAAGGCCTCATAATCATTAACATTATTACCTCTGTTAAACAGCAATGCATGTTAGGATTTAGAAATACCAAACGTTTCAACTCGGATAATTATTTCTAACCCAAGGGATCACCCACTGATTTGTCTGGCATAAATAACACTGGTGTCTTGTTTTGGTTTGGGTTTGTTTTTTTTTTTTTTACAAAATCAGGTTTATACAAAGATGAGTCTGATTATTAATTGATTATAAGGAATTATTTATCCAAGTGCAGTGGGGATGCTGCATGTCTGGGGAGCATTTCAGGAGCCTGAATGCCTTTTTTTTCATCCACTGTGATTTATTGTGCAACATATGGTTGAAGGAAAGGGGAGGTGGAGCTGCTGGAATTTGGGCCCTATAAGCCTGGCCAAACTCCATCCCACAGATCTCCAACAGGGAAGGCTGCTCTGCCTGCAGGAATAGGACCAGCAGAGTCCAGGCAGCTATCTTTGTTGGGATGCCTTCATCTGGATCAGTCCCAAAAAGTCTTTCTGGGGGTTTTCCTTTCCTTTGGGTTGGGGTTTTTTTTTCCAGCAATATTCCAGGAAGATGCTTCCCAACAAGTCGATTTACAGAAACATATTTGGAACAAAAACTATATTACGAAAATTAGTGGGATAAGCATAAACTTTGGAGTTTGTGACCCTGAGATTAATATTACACAAGTGTTTTGTGGGAGGGGGTGGCATCTGGGCTCTGCCCTCTCCAAAAAAACCAGTCCCACTTGAACGCTGAAAATCAAACACTAGAAATTAAGGGATCCACCAGAAAATACATCCTTGGTCAGTGTAACCAGCTCTGGTGCAGCTCAAGGACAGGGAAAAGATGGCAAACTCATCAAATTAATTGCCTGCCATCGATTTCCTCCTGTTTCTCTGTACCACTGCCTTGATCTTACCTGGACTTTGATCTCAGCTCATTCTGTTTTCTCCTTCCTTTCCACCTTGCTTGGTGGAACACTTGGGGTGTCCCTGTGTCCCCCTCCTGTCCAAGCTCCAAGCCCTGCTTGTCCTGTGTGTGCACAGGAGCCGCAATGACAGTGACCTACACCAACCGCGTGGCTGATGCCCGCCTGGGCACCTTCTCCCAGCTCCTGCTCCAATGGAAAGGGAGCATCTACAAACTGCTCTACTCCGAGTTCCTCATCTTCATCTCGCTCTACTTCACCATCAGCCTCGTCTACAGGTGAGCACCTTCACAGCCTGGAGCAGGAGGAGGGAGAAACACGGGATTGGGACAGGGATTCTGCTGGAGAGGCGCTTGCCAGACCCTGTTCACGGGGAAGGGAGAGGGAGAACTGCTTCTGTTTGTCCCTTTTAGGCTGATCCTGAGCGAGAGCCAAAGGCTGATGTTCGAGAAGCTGGCACTGTACTGCAACAGCTACGCCGAGCTAATCCCAGTGTCCTTTGTGCTGGGTAAGGAGCTGCCTGGAATCCAGGAGAGGGAGGGGAGTGGGACAGCATTTCTTCTCCCTGGTTTGGTAGAGCTCTGCAGGTAGGGATTCCTGGAGCAGACCCCTTCCTTTCCCTTTGTAAAACTGCTCAGGTGGAATATTTCATGTCACAGCTGTGAGTGTCCCCCAGCACACAGCTGTGGGTTGGAACGAGGTGATCTTTTAAGGTCCCTTCCAACCTGAACTATTCCATGAAGCAATGCGTGAAATCCAGAYTCTTTTTAGCAGTGAGGTCTGAATTCCCCCCCCAGGCATTCCTGCATGAGCAGGAAAAGAGAAGGGAAGGAGAGCAGACGGAGTGGGGCAAGGAAGCTCTTTTGGGAYGCCTGACTCACTCAGCTCCCCTCTAGGTTTCTACGTGGCCCTGGTGGTGTCCCGCTGGTGGGCCCAGTACGAGAGCATCCCGTGGCCGGACCGGATCATGAACCTGGTGTCCTGCAACGTGGATGGGGAGGACGAGTACGGGAGGCTCCTGCGCCGCACGCTGATGCGCTACAGCAACCTGGTCAGCGTGCTCATCCTGCGCTCCGTCAGCACCGCCGTCTACAAGCGCTTCCCCAGCATGGAGCACGTCGTGAGGGCAGGTCAGCCCCGCTCCTTGCCGCTCCTCTCTCCTTTCCCAAGGCTTTCCCTGGAAATGGGGTAGCGCTGCTCCCTCAGGGCAGGCGGGAATTGGAGCGCCAGGTCTCCGAGCTTAGCTGCTGGGGCTCCGTGAATCCTCTCGGGAGGTGCTGCTCTCAAGGTGCAGCGTTYCCCAGTCTGAGTTCCCTTGGCAATCCAGAGAGATGTGACATTGTTGTCCTCCTAAAACAAAAAAAAAAAAGGCATTTGAGAGATATAAATTGTCCCATTCTCAACAAGTGTCACCAGGCAGTTGCACCCTCAGCACCCTGCTGACTCTGATCTGATGTGCTGCAGATATCCAAAGTGAATTCCCATAAATCCCACCTCTATGACTCGATGTTTTAACAACGAGACTTGTCCTTCTGCATGTCTCCCAAAGTTCTGAGCTCCTGAGTCCTTCCTGTAATTTTTAAGGACAGCCAAGGCAACCAYCTGAGATTCAAACATTTTCATTTCAGACCCAATCCATTCCTTCCTGCCCTCTATGTCCACCCCTCTCCTGTTGCTCTTTCCCACCCAGGCCTCATGACACCAGAAGAGCACAAGAAGTTTGAGAGCTTGAATTCCCCCCACAACAAGTTTTGGATCCCRTGCGTGTGGTTCTCCAACCTGGCTGTGAAGGCAAGGAATGACGGGAGGATCCGGGACAGCGTGCTGCTCCAAGGCATCCTGAATGTGAGTGACAGAGGAGAGGACAGGCAACCGTTGGAGTTCCTGGGGAATGGGACACACCATGTTGCAGGGCCTTGACACATCCCAGGGCAGCCAATGCCAGTGGAGACCTCTAGGATACAGATGGAAAGCCACAAGGAAGCGTGTATTTGGAAGAGACCAGGAGAGGTCAAAAATATCCTTGACAACTGAGGCCCTGTAAAAAACCTGTTATTAAAAACTCTTAGATAGTCTTGGGCAGCAGGCCATGCTCCACAGGAAAGACCTGGCAACAATCCCTGCCCAGCTGCACAGAAAAAGGCTCTGGAGCAGCTCATCCCTCTTGGTATTCATGTGCAGAGAAAGTCACGTGGTTTCTGTTGCCTGGAGTGGGATTCATCTGCCCAGAGAGAGAAATGTCCCTCTGGGATATTTATCTATAGACAGGAGAGACAAATGGATGCTCCTAAGGGCGTTCTTTGCCTCACCTCTTGGCTGCTCATTTTGTGAGGAGAAACTATGCTGTGAAGTGAGCTGCGAAGGGATCTGAGGCTCAGGGGGAGACACCCAGGCAGCAGGGGATTCCGCCAAGGCTGAGAACCCCTTCCAGAGGAGGTGTGAGCCAAAGGGAAAGGGCTGAAGCAATAGAGGACACTGGTGCTGGAGAGGCTCCATGTTCCCAGCAAGGAGATGGGAAGTTACCCTGACAGGCCATTCCTCTTCCCCACTGCAGGAGCTCAACACCTTGCGCAGCCAGTGCGGGAGACTCTACGGATACGACTGGATCAGCATCCCCCTGGTCTACACCCAGGTGAGAAGGGAATCCTCACTCCTATTGCTCCACCRCTGCCTGTGCACATCCCCACTTACATCCACACCTGGAATCCTGGAAYRGTTTGGGTTGGAAGGGACCTGAAAGCTCATCTTTCCAACCCACTGCCACRGGCAGGGATACCTTTTACTAGCCTAGGTCCAACCTGGCCTTGGACACTTCCAGGGATGSGACAGCCACAACTTCTCTGGAAAAYCTATGCCAGGGCCTCACACCCTCTTAGTAAAGAATTCCTTCCTCTTATCTAATCTAACCCTGCCCTCTATCAGTTTAAACCCATTGTCCCTTCTCCTGTCGCTATCTGCCTGTGTAAAAGGTCCCCACTCCCTCCTTTCCATAAACTCCCTTTAAGGTACTGGAAGGCCACAGCCTCTCCAAAACCTTCTCATCTCCAGGCTGAACAACCCCAGCTCTCTCAGCCTGTCTTTGTAGGAGAACTGCTCCATACCAGACCCACCCATGGAAAATGCAGGATATTCTTGGATCCCTCATCCCCACCWGCACACATCATCTCTCTTCCATAGGTAGCTCAGCACACACCCAGCTAAGCCTCCTTTCCCTAACTCAGACACATCCACCTTTCCAGAAAGGCCCCATCCAGGGGTAACCAACCCCAATGTGGGCCATGTTGGAAAACACAGGAATACACAGACCCACTCCCTGCACCRCCTTGCAGGAATCACATCCTGGGCAAGATCCCGGGAAGGCTGTGCCAGRTGTGTACTCAGCTGTTCGACAGCGCAGGCAGACACTCTGGCACCACCTTGCTCCTTTGTCTCCCACAATCCAGGTGCTCAGATAACATGGATGCCCTTCACCACGAAACAGGAGCTGCTGCTGGTCAGGCAGCACTGGAGGTTAATGGGAAACATGTTGGGAAAGTGTATTCCTGTTTTGAACCCCYTTATTTGTATCAAGGGACCACGTGAGAGTTTTGGTTACTTTTAACTCGAAAAGGGGAAGTTTCCAGTCCCATGGTTACAGGGAAAAGCACAAAGCTCAGCATAGCCTGAAATCCAGGCAGGCAAATAGAGGGGGSAAAAAAAAAAGCTCAGCCTGAGGAGCAGGAAGGAAGGAATAGCAATGCCAGGGTTCCCTTCCCGGACTTGGAAGCAGCTTGCCAGCATGGACTGAGCCACGACACAGCTTCCAGCCCATCCAGGATGTCACGTGCTTGCTTCTGCCACTGTGACACCTGCACAGATGTCATTCCAGGGACGGCATGGAATGGCGCACAGCATACGTAAAAGCTGAARGGAAAAGGGAATATTTGCAGCTTTCTGCAGGGAAATGCATCCTCCCGCAAAAAGCCAGTCAGAGCCGAATCCAAGGCTTTCCAGAGGCTACAGAGCCTGGCTTTGGAGCTGTGTGGGGTGGAACTGAAGGGAGATGCTGGGAACTCACGCTGCTCTGGTGTGTCCCTTGGCATCCTTCCCAGGTGGTGACCGTGGCTGTTTACAGCTTCTTCCTGGCCTGTCTCATCGGGAGGCAATTCCTGGATCCAGAGAAAGCGTATCCCGGCCATGAGCTGGATCTGTTCGTGCCTGTCTTTACGTTTTTGCAATTCTTCTTCTAYGCTGGCTGGTTAAAGGTAAGTCCAAGAAAACATGGCTGGAGCTGGAATCTGGCCCAGCCACAGGTTTTTCCCAGGGTGAGCTCACCAGGAATCCAGCTGTGTTCTCTGATCTATGGGCAGCAAGGGGAAGCCATGAGGRGCTGAGGAAATTGCCAGGACCTTCTAATATTCCAAGTGTCTCATTCTGCAGACCAGCTCCACCTTTCCTAAGCTTTGGTCCTGACTAGTTTGGGGAAAAGAGGCTGCAATTGCAGGAGGGCTGTGTGAGCAGGGGGCAGTTATTTTGAGTACCAATATCTCCCAGCCCCTGGGATGCCTCTTCTTTTAACCCACTCCCTTTTTGGGAGGAAAAACACGGCTTGGAATTCAAGGGACATCACACCTGACTCCTCCCTGCAGGGAAAGGGGGGCAGGTACRACCCTGGTGACCTTTGCTTTGTGCTTTCCACGTGCAGGTGGCYGAGCAACTCATCAACCCTTTTGGGGAGGACGATGATGACTTTGAAACCAACTGGCTCATCGACAGGAACCTGCAGGTAAAGGGGAGGGAGATCCTCCAGGTGAGCCTCACCTGCAGAAGGAACACCAAGGCAGGACAGTGACCAAATTCTCCTCTGCCCCCACCTCTCCACTTGTGATGTGAGAGATCCCCCCAGCTGCCYTTGAATGACGCAATTCCCACCTCTCCTCAGCTTTCCTACCCTGTGTCCATCTGAAACTGTCTCCTCTGCTTTCTGCCATGAGGTAACTCCACACCTCCAGCCTTTCTGTCCTATTGAGCCTGTTGCCTTCCTGTCTCCTTCAGCATCATTTTCCTTCCAATTAATCAAATCTCTGTGTGAGAAACAACCCCRGGGACAGGAAACCACAGCAACCCCAGGCACTTGCCTCGCTTCCGTGCTGCACCGCTTCCTCCAGCGCTGCATTCCGACACACGAGAGGCTGCTYGCCCCGTGTGACATTCCCGCCGTCCCCCGCAGGTCTCCCTCATGGCAGTGGATGAGATGCATCAGGATTTGCCCATCCTGGAGAAGGACCTGTACTGGAACGAGCCCGACCCCCAGCCACCCTACACCGCGGCCACYGCCGAGTACAAGCGCCCGTCGTTCCTGGGCTCCACTTTTGACATCAGGTGAGGGCASGGACATGGGTGTCACAGCAGGGCACCTGGACCAGGATATTACACTTGAGGAGGAAGAGCAGTAGTACCTTTCTCCTTAGTCTGTGAAATCTTGCTCCAAGATCCTTTTAGGCTCATCCAAAGCCAACATCCCCCGTGGAAAAGGATAACTCTGACCTCTTTTCCCACTCACCTGTATTATGAGCATCCCTGTGTTGGGGGCTAATGGCAATACKGGGAGAGGCTTGCCACTGCCAGCAGCATTCCCAGTGCTGCCAGCCTCTCCAGGAGACACCCCCCCTCCCTCTGAGACTGCCTAACAGCCCACTTTGCTTTTCCCAGCATGCAGAAGGAAGAGATGGAGTTCCAGCCCCTGGAGCAGATTAAAGAGAACGAGGAGGCCAACCACTCCACTCCCTTACTGGGACACCTGGGCCGCCTCCTGGGTGTCCAGTCCCCGAGCTTCTCCAGGTCCTCTTCCCGGATGAACCTGCTGCGCCGGCGAGGAGATCCCGCGTCGCCCTTCTCCCATTATACCTACCAGGACATGGGAAAGTCCGGGAGCCCTTGCGGCATCAATCAGCCACGGGGAGACTCCCAGGAGCAGTGGGACAGCGAGGAGGGAAAGCTGAGGGAGTTTGACGCCTTCATGTCCACCCCCTTTTACGAGAGGCCTGGTTTCTACAGCGCTCCACAGACGCCCATCAGCTCCATCCCCATGATCTTCCCTTCCCGACGCCAAGGGCGCAAGAAGCCGCCAGCGCTCTCCAGCATCGCCGCGTGCTCCACTTCCCTGCGGGATGTCATCGTCAACGCCTCCCCTTCCAGGGCCAGCGACGTGGACAGGAGCCAGAGCTCCCTGGGCTCGGCCGCAAGGGAAACCTTTGTTTGGCCAACGGAGCGGAGCAAGGCCCCCGACTCCATGGCTGGGACAGCAGGAGAAAAGAGCAGCTCCAGGGAAGCTGCCACCACGGGAAGCCCGGGAGCGCAGTCCACAGCGTCCAACAGCCCGAAATTCCCCTTTCTGGCAGAGTCCCCCGAGCACGAGAAGCAAGGCGGCTTCAAGAGTCTGAAAGGCTCCAAAGCCTCGCACCCACCCTGGCTAAACCTGGAGAGCACGGCCTCGGCCACTCCCAATTCGGAGCATTCCAGTGCCTTTCACACCCCCAGTAACAAAACCCCCGGAGGCAGCGCCTCCCTCTGCTTCTCCTTCACTCCCGTCACCTCTCCGGCACTGGAAAGGTCCCACAAGGGGAACCTGGGCCCCGAGGCTCACAGCCTGAGTTTGGAGGACGCAGCCAGCGCTCCAGACCAGCATCCAGAGGTTTCCAGGAACACGAGAGACACTGGGAATGGAAGCACTAACCCCCCCGCTCCAAAAGAGCCAAGGAGAGCGGAGAGTCCGTCCCCCAACGACTCTGGAATCTCCCTGGCCGAGGGTGATTACSTGGGGCTGATGGAGGTGATCCTGGAGGCCAGTGAAAGCCCAGGGGAGGAGCAGATAGACCAGTACAGCTAAAGGAGACCCCATGGATCCATGGGATACCTGCCTTATCCTCACTCCTGGCACTCACCCAAACAGAGGTGCTGGATATGCAGCTGGAGCCRGGCCTAGGCTAACACCAGCACTAAGGACACGCTGCTCCTGGCCTCAGCTACAGTAGCAGGCACAACTCCTGTTGCAACAATAACAAAAGCACCAAAAAAACCCAATTTGTAGCAAAAGAACAATAACTATTGCTGATGCCTCAGCAAGTACCAGCCTGACCCAGAACAGGAGCACAGTTCATGTGGATACTTCCCTCCTCTTCCTCACAGCAAGAATGAGAACTTGAGCTTCCAAGTCYCACGCAGGACTTGCACTCCTAACAAGATGCTCCAGGGAAAAGTAAGGGACTGAAGCAAGTCACATCATTGGTGATGCAGACCCACAGCACTTCTTCCAGTGCTGTCTGGCTGGTGTTTTCCAGTGCTGGGAAAGTACTGGAATAAGGCAGGGGAAGGGCCTACCAGCACAGGCAGCTGCAGCATCTGCCCAGCACATTGCTTCCTTCTGAAGYTCCACGTCCCTCCTGCCACAGATTTAATCTGGATGGTAGCAGACACCACTTGCTGACTTTTACCGCCCACCCTCAGAAAATAAAAAGCGAGGCTCAAGCCCAGGACCTTCGTTTCGTTTCCTCATTTTAGTTCCCGTGCAAGAAATTTAGAGAGACCACAAAAGCTTTCCTACTTCTGCCTTCAGCACCAGCTGCAGATCCCCCGCGTCACGCGACAAAGTGACCTCCCACTGCCCTCACTACAGCTGCCTGCTCTCCCTCCAAACTAAACAGGAAAAGCCAGCTGGAACCAAGTCACTTTATTGGCTGGAGGGCAGTACATAAAACACGAAAGAGAGAGGGGGGGGATATTTGGTACAGAGAATGGAACTGTTTATCTAGGTAGCTGAAGCTGCATGCACGGCTGGACAGTAAGTAGGAGTCCCAGTGAAACCCACAGCRTGGCTCTTGGCAAGGCTTCAGCTGTCACAGTCCCCCAGGGTGTGCTTGTCGAAGAGATACTCGGCCATGCCGTATTTCGGGGCCCCCATCTTGCGCAGGTTGGTCACGTGGTCACCCAGCTCCTTGATGGCTTTCACCTGCTCATCCAGGTAATGGGTCTCAATGAAGTCACACAACTGGAAAGGGAGACCAGAGGTTTTAAATGCAGGCCTGAGATCCTACCGAGGCTCTCTAGGGAAGGGAGAGGACGCAGAGTGACAATTCTCAGCCTCTAGTGTTGCTTCAGAGTGAGATCAAAGCGAGCCAGGCTTACGGAGGCTCGCTTGCTCCAGAACCCCGCAGAGCCAGGCAGCTCGGGAAGCCTCTCCTYTTCCTCACTGCAGGAAGCATTAGCCAAGCTTCTGAAGAGATTTAGACTCCCCCACTGCACAGCAAACTCCCAACCGTGAGAATTTGCACCTCTTTCATTTTAAGAAGTCCCTCTAACTTAGGCAGGCCACTCCCAAGAATACTCGGATTGACARACATGCTAATCTCTTCCTGATACTAAGCAACCTCAATCCAGCCTTGCCAAAACCGTCCATCTGTGAAGAACGCTGCGTTTTCTGACACTGTTCTGAAACATCAGGGCTTTTAATATTCCAAAGCGACTCCAGGATTTTGTGGCAGAAAAAGCCTCGTGACAAAAAGCCTTCAAAAGATAGAACTCAACCCCCTCAGAAACAGTCTCCATAGAGACTGTTCACAGACACTTCAGAGGAAATGAAGCAGGTCCTTGACACCTTAAAAATCCTCCTGGAAGGGCAGCAATAACCCCACCAAAGGGCTTTGGAAGGGCGTTGCACCCCTGCTTCACACTTTTTTTCAGCTTTGACAACATCAGGGACACACCCTAAACCCACACAATTCAGACACAGCCTCGGACAATCACACTGATCCTCAGCATCCACTTACGTGTGGGTCGTTCTTTTCAGTTGCCAATTTGTGCAGTTCTAACAGTGATTGGTTCACATTCTTCTCCAGGTGCAGGGCACACTCCATTGCAGTCAGGCCGTTCTCCCAGTCATCCCGGTCTGGCTTCTGGCAGGGGAAAGAAAGCACAGGACATGTTCTCTGTWAGAACCCACGGATCAGCAGGGTGCAAAGCCTTTAGACCACTCTCGAAGCCTGTTTAGACCAAGTTTACGCATTTATGGAAAGTCGAAAATACGTGAAGTGCACCCTCAGAGCAGAACTGAGTAAATCCTCGAAGTCCCACTTCTCAAAACAGTGCACAGAGCACTTCTGCTGTTGAATTTAATGATGGTGATGAACCACTTGCCTTCTGCTTCTGCCCTCACCCCACTGCAAACAAGCTGGGSCTCAGCACCCTCCCCCTATACAAGAAGTACTTTCTATTAATCAATCAGCACCAATTATCAAATTACTACAYATCTCAAATGACTGAGCTTCTCCGGTGTCAGCTGCTGCTCCTTCTGGGAGAGGACCCACAGGGAAATTCATCCCCTTCCAGCCTGGGGACAGCACCCAGCTCACCTTGATGTCCTGCAGGAAGATGCGCCCACCCCTCTGGTTCTGCAGCTTCATCAGCTTCTCAGCGTGCTCCCGCTCCTCRTGGGACTGATGCAGGAAGTACTTGGCAAAGTTTTTCAGGGCCACATCATCCCGGTCGAAATAGTAGGACTGAAAAATAAAGGGTTCACAGGGTCAAAACCCCCGCTCCAGGATGGCMAGAGGCCAAGCCCAGGCCAGCAAGGCAGTGTGGAACAACTCTCCCCTTGGTACCATTCGATTTTTCCAGCTAGGATTAAATTTTAACCTGTATCCCTACCAAGGGCACACAAATACATGATGTTTGTGTCCTTGGCYCAGTTCTGAAAAATACAAAAAGCCCCTGACATCCCACAGATACCTGAGCACCACTGAACTGCAGCCTTGAAAAGCCTTTTTCAAGGAGAAATCTTCCCTTTGTTTGCCCAAGCTTGTTTACGATGATCACGTTACAAGTCAGGGTCATGACTTGCAACAYCAGTTAAGGGCAGCCAAGAACTTTTAGGTACTTGTGCAATAAAGCTCCCTTGCTTCCCTAGGCTTTCCAGGGATTAGACTAAGGAATACACTTTCTACCTTGCGGGAAAAGAATTAATACCACACTTAAAATATAAAAGATAAATGGAACTACAATAAGAATTTAACAGTTAATACGCTTTTGAAAGCCAAAAAACCTTTAACAGCAGTTAGAAGCCATCASACAGCTTGTTTATTCTTTGGTCAGGGCCATTAGCAGGATTCAATGGAAAGTTCTGTACCAACTGCCAATTATTTACCAACCTCCTACAGAATTCTCTGCTCTTAAACCAGCGGCCTGGACGTTCAAGGCAAGACACTGGCGCTTGTGTACCACCATCACCCACCAAAACAAGCTCAAAATAAGGCTCAGAAACACGGTAACACAGAAACAAGCCGCAGAATAAGTACACAGTATCACTGGGAAGTCTCAGTTTCCCCGCACGCCTGGAGCACCAGGATCGCTGCASAGAGGTCAAGGAATGACTAAAACGGGAGCCCCGGGCCAAGCGAGACGCGTAAACACAGGGCCCAAGGAAACCACGGATTCCTACCGATTCCTGGAGGAAAACCCGTGCCCGGGAGGCGAGCACGCCTGTGGGAAAGGTGCCAAGCGCCTCCAGCTACCCAGCCCGGCCCCAAGGGCAGAGCCGGCGCCGAGGCGCTGAGCGGGGCTGATAACGGGGCCGCCAAGGGCAACGGCCGCGGGCACGGCGGAGAAGGCGAGATAAAGCGCCTCACCTACACCCAGGGGACGGCCCAGACGGGCCCGGAGGCGGCGGGGGGAGGAGGAGGTGGAGAAAAACGAGGAGGAGGAGCTGGGCCCGCAGGCACCGCCCGGCACCCAGGAACCCCCCGCCGCGCCGGGCCCTCGTGCGGCCCCCTTTATCCCCGGCAAGGCCCTTCCCTCACCCCGCCGTCCCCGCAACCCTCACCATGCTGAGGTACACGTAAGACGCGTAGAGCTCCAGGTTGATCTGGCGGTTGACGGCGGCCTCGCAGTCCTGGTGGTAGTTCTGGCGCACCTGAGAGGGGGGCGCTGCCATGGTGAGGTGCTCCGGCGGGTGTTTGCGGTGGCTGTGTGGGCGGTGGTGATGACGGGGGGGGGAGGCGGCGGGCCCGAGCGCGGCCGGTTCCGTCCAAGCACTGTTGACGCAGGAACCCGCTTCGCTCCGCCGCCGACGCGCTCTAGGGGCCGCCCGCCCGCCGCCGCGCCTTTTATACCGCCGCGCGCCAGGCCGCGCCCCCCCCCCACGGAGGGGCGGGGCCTATGGGCGCGCTGCTGCTGGCGCGGCGTGACTCAGCACCCAGGCCACGCCCACCGCGAGGGCAGCGCGAGCTCGCTTTCCCGCCGCGCGCGCCGTCCCTCATGGAGTCGCTGGCGTTGGAAAATCCCCTCCAAATCACCGAGTTCAGCCATTTCCCGC
This sequence comes from Amblyornis subalaris, assembly GCA_018881555.1. Classification (NCBI taxonomy): domain Eukaryota; kingdom Metazoa; phylum Chordata; class Aves; order Passeriformes; family Ptilonorhynchidae; genus Amblyornis; species Amblyornis subalaris. The sequence continues at coordinate 61,234 of JACAXG010000301.1, read as the reverse complement.
CCCCCCCAGCACTCTGCTCAGCCCGCCGCCAAACCGTGTCCCACASGGCTCTTAGATCCCTCCGGCGATGGGGGCTCCGCCGCTGCCCCGGGCGGTTCGTGCCGATGCCTGACCGCCCTTTCCGTGAGGGGAGAAAGTTCCTAAAATTCAAGCTAAATCGAGCAATCGAGGGCCAGATGTCAAAAGCTGTGCCTATTTCAGCTGCTTCTGGAGCTATGCCAGTCACTCAGTTTGTGCCATCATTTATTTTGAATAAACATCGGCTTCTTCAGTCATTCAATTCAGTCATTCATTTAAAATAAACATTGGACTCTTTTACTTTGTGCTTTCTGAAGTTTTAAGCAGATCGCGAGTGGCTGGAAACATCCTGCTTAAACCGAGACCATCCCATAGCACTGAACTCCCAAAATCTTAGCTTTTCCCAAGCCAGTGTTCAATCCTGGTTTTTGCCAAGTCAGTGTTCAATTCTTTCCCCCCAGCCAATGTTCCTGCTGAAATTCACCCGAAATATAATTTATTGAGCCTGTAAACTCAGAGTAAAATATTTTTCCTGTATGTCCTGAGCCTGTAAACTCAGATTAAGTAATGTTTCCTCCATGTACTGGGCCTGTAAACTCAGATCAAATAATTTTTCCTGTACGTACTGAGACCGTAAACTCAGATTAAATATTTTTTTTTCCCCTCACCAGGTTCTTYCTACAATTTTTTTATCCGGTCTTTGACCCTTCCCGGCAGTGTGGGATGCCCCACGCGTGACTGCACAGGTACCTGTGTGTGTGTGTGTGTAAAAGGGCAGCACCAGAGCGCTTTTCCARACACTCCAAACGCCCTGGAGGGAGTAGGGAGCCTCGGCCTCCCTTTGTTTCGGGGTTTTCTGCCGCTGCTGTCGGTTAACCATCACAAGTAATTAAGATCTATACGATAACGTGGGTCATACCTATGCTTCAGCAGGCTGCCAGGTACATTGCGAATCTCCTGTTCTCCTCCCACAGAAACGCTTATGTAAAAAAAAAAAAAAAAAAAAAAAAAAAGTTGTAGCTACTGGGCAGACTTTTTTTTTTTAATTTATTTTTTTCGTTATTGCTGTGTTCACACCAAAGTGTCCTCCCAACTGGAACATCAAACAAAGCTCCACAATTACGACGTTTGTTACGGGAATATCCCCTCTGCAGGCTCGGACAGTCTGTGCCACCCGTGATCGCACGTCAGGAGGATTAGGGAAGTCCCATGTTCTGCTTTCTGGAGTTGCACAATGGACATGGTGTTTGGGGACAGCAGATTTGCGTGGGCAGCAGAGGAAACACGGGGTGGCCCAGCCATGGGGGTCGTGTCTTGGTGACCGAGGTGAAGAATTCTTCCAAGGTGAAGGATTTCTCCCTAAAAGTGAATGCCAYTTGATGGGAATGCCAGCCTGAGTAAGGTGATGCTTTCAGCAGGTTTCTTCCCAAGAATGCCTGTAAAGTTCTTTAGGAAGAAATTCTTTACTGTTCAAGAAGAAACTCTTCCCTTATTTTAGTTCCTTTTTACCCCCCGCCATTCCCAGCTGCCCAGGGCCTGTCCCATCCTCTTGGCAGTGTGTGTGGATTTTGAATTCATGTCCCTCTCAGCTGCTTTCTTGGGCTGAAGTAGGGGCATGTTCATGCTGCCCACAGGCAAAATCAGCGTATTGTCTGCCTACACAAKCTCCAAATTGTTGAAGACAATCCCTGCTTTCCCTTGGATAGTATCCCATCAGGAACAATGGAGCGAGCTCTCTTGTTGTTTACAGCTCAGCTACTGTACACAGAGCACAGACCCCAAAACCTGCCAATTTCGGGGTACTAAAGCTGAGTTTTAAGATTATTTAAAAATAATCAGAGCTTCTTTGGTGAGTGTCTGCATACAGAAGGTTATTAAGTCAGAGATCAAGATATACCCAGAGGGAAAGTTTCCATGACTCCTACAAAAACTTGACTTGTGGCTTAGGCATCCAGTTAGACCTTCAGTGAGAGGGCTGCCATGGTGTGAGCRGAGAGAGAGCCAGGATGCTCAGGAGTGCACAAAATTTCATCTACCACCTGTAGAAACGGTTCACCTCTAGSTTTAAAACAACTTGATTTTGCCGTGCTGGTTTAATGGCCAGAGTAGTAACAGATCCCAGTTAAAAATCAACAACTGTTCCAATTCCAGTGAGCAAGAAAGTGCTGAATATGCCTCAAATGTAAAATCAACAAAAATACAGTAACTTACCTACAGTAACCCCCAAAGCTCAAGGTACTGTAAATAAGAGAGACTGCACCCAGTCAAATATTTGTTATGGAGAACCTCCACTCCATCCACAAGCTTCAGTGTCATTCAGCCTCCAGACTTTTATGTAAGCACAAAAGCAACTCTAAACTTGGCTCCGAGGTTGACCATTTCCCTGGAAATTTGACACTGATCTCAACCGTGAATCTTGAAAGCTGTTTATTAAAAACATCTGGGCTCCACTTGCTCTGGGAGTTTAACTGAAAACTCCTCCTTGTAGCTCCTCGGGCAAGGCACTTGGAGCAAAACTTTTCAGTTGTTCCTTTTAGGTGCCCGGAATTTTTCCAYGTGGGAAACCCGGGATTTGGGCAACAAGTTTCCACTGGGTGCTTGCAGCATAGAATGCAAATGAACTGGGGGACACTGAGAGCTCCTGGTTCCTGGAAACACTCTCCAAAGGGAGAGAGACAAAGGGTGTTTGAAGTTCTGCCGGGAAATTTGCTCTGGAGACTGAACACGAAGCTGKTTTTTTTATACAGGAAAACAAGTCCCAAACACAGAATAATCTGTAACAGTTTGTACTACAGGAGTTTGTAGACAAGGAATATAAAACCCTCTTTAGACAGACAAACTTTCTCTAAGTTGCGATACAGGATTTTTTCTCTCSGGAGTATTTTTACACACAGTCTAAACAAAACGCTGTAGGAGATTACAATTCTCTAATTTGCCCAGAATACCYTTTAATTTATTTTTATTCCTTTTACAAGCCCCTAAAAATACACTTAGAGCCAAGAGAGYGAGGAAAAACAATGATAATAATACAGTAATTCTGTCAGCATGGCCAGAAGCAGGATCTGGTGAATTTACTTGGATGCATCATCCCTTTTWAAACTAATTTCCAGACTGACTCCACTGTCTGTGAGGGAAAAGCTCCATCCCTGATTCCAAAGGCAGCCTGTGTACCCGGGTGCACGTCCTGGAGCTTTCACAACATGGATTTGCCAAGCTGCAAAAGCCACAATAAGTTTGACATTGACATTCCACCATAGGCCACAATCCACAACATTTGCTCCACTGTCATGATCCTCCCGTGGTGCCATTCACCTTTTTTTCCCCCCCCTCTCAGATTTACAGTGTTGAAAACAAGGGGGTGGGGATTGTTCCTGTCCCCTGTTTCCATAGTATTGAACTTTTTCTCCAAATACTGTAAAAAAATTGCAAATAGAGCCACCCATCTAAAGTCAACAAGTACAGGGAAATTTCTCAATGCACCACAAAAAGCACCTCCTTCCTACCATGAATTCCCCTGGAAAACACTGGTGAGCATTCAAGGCCCCACGGATGAGCAGGCAGCTTTCACTCTGAGTGGGACACATGGGTGAAATGTTGTTTTTTTTTAAAAAAAGTTTCATTTGGGACTCAAAGAAACACACAAATGGGTTTGTTCCTCACCCTGAGGCCCTCAGGTAATTTCGTGAGGATGCACAGAGGTGTTCCTTGGGTTTAGTGCAGCATTGAGTTTGAGCAGACACTAAAACCACCCGAAAAGGGACTGGCAGCAGATGCTTTCAAGCATGAGGAGGAGAAGAAACAAGCTTTTACAAGGAGCTGGCAGTTAAAGAACATGCAGCAGCCTGATAAAACACCACAAAAACAAGCAGTGGCCCATGGCTGATCTGCCAGGCAGGATGGGCGGGCGGGGGGGGGGGCACCCCTAAACTGCTGAGCAGGTCTCTCCAGGAACTCATTCCGTGGCTTATTCAGAGGAAGTGAAGGGATTAAGTTGATGTGGAGGGATGTTCTCTACTGAGGTGAGGCACAGGGAGAGTCTTCTCTGGGAAAAGCTGGTTCCTGCTGTGCCGTGAAGGGACACTGGAAACACCCGGGTGGTTCATGCAGAGGTGCAGCCACAACTCCAACCTTTCCTGCTGGGTTAACTTCCTCCTAAGCCTGGCCCTTGGCATCAAGGTAGAAATACTGAAAAGCAGCTCAAGGGGCTCAAGGTGGGCCTGCTCCTCTCTTGGAGCAGCCAGGCAGTGCTGGAGCGTGGAGTGTTGTCCCTGCAAAGTCACCTCCGGATGAGCTGGACGCAGCTCCTTCCGCAAGGTGGGGAAGGGAGCCAGTGGTGCTTTCCCTGCAAGCTGAACAAAAAAAAAAACAGCAAGGAAATCGCACAGAGAGAAAAGTAAAACAGGGAAAATCGTCTCTATTGGGGCAAGACATGGCTGTGGCACTCTTAAATAGGGTTGGATACAAGGACCATGTTTAAGCCGTTGTCTTCAGCTCCGCAGATGTTGGGCCATGCCCACAGATATCAGCACTCCATAGAACAGTGACAGAGAGGCCACCCACTCGGTGGGACAGGGAGATAACAGGGAAGGGCAGCCACAGGAACCCTCAGCAATCCCATGTGGCTGTTTCAGATGCTCTGCTGGACAGACTGGGCACAACCCTGAACCCCAGSCAGACCCCCTTGGCCCTCTGGGGTCGTGGTCAGCGTCCTGGGATGACGATCCCAYTAAAAGCTGTGGAGGCAAAGCCCTCAGACTCCCCTTCAGAGGAGCAGCCACAGGAATGCTCTGCCTGGCCTAAGGAATCAGTTCTTCCACCCAGTTGCTCTGTGAGTAGCTTGCTCAGTCATGCATGGCCACAAACCTGTCTAAATAGGCAGCGATGACCAAGACTGAAACTCAAATCAGGAACTTTCCAGTCTGACAAGAAAAAAAACCAAAAAGATTTCCGCTCCACACATACTTAGCACAGGCCAGGCCCTTCCCTGCCTGGTGTTTGGAGCTCTTGGTTCCTTCTGAAAGCCTCTGTGAAAGGACACAACCCCACAGCAGGCTCGGAGCAAAGCAGCTGAAATAATCCCACAGCCAAAAATGGGAGACTGCATTCCTCGCACAAACCCTCCCACACCTCGTTTGTCTCTTTTACCTGTTCCCAGCCGCCCTGCTGACCCTTTMGGGCGTCTCTGCAGGCCATGAACTTAGCAGAAAACAGCATTTTTGGCCAGTTTCTAGGGCTGGCTTGGCCACTGGACGAGTCCGAAAGCTCGAGAGTCATGAGGAGGAGCTCWGTGACCCAAGGGCAAAGGGTGACCACGGAGAGAATTTGGCCAAGATGCCAAGACCCCGAGGAGCAGGGAGGATGTTCAGTCAGGCCCAAAAGGGAAGAGTCCTCTGACAAAGCATTTCTCCAGTCAGGAGGTGCAGGTTGAGCAATGGGCTGACATCAGCTGAAACAGCAGCCCGGGAGGGAGCAGCGGGGTGTGCAAAAGCACGCGGATCCCTCTGAGGTCACCAAGGAAAACAGAGTCTCTGATTGGGAAGAAAAAACGAGGCCAGAATTGCAGCATTGTTACTTAATCCAGGAAACTTTGTTCTATCAAGACCAGCAGGCTCAGCATGACCACACAAAAAATAAGCTACCAGGCTTTTACTGGAATTCCGGAGTGCCCGCATCCCTGCCTCAGCCAGGTTCAACTAGCAGTGGACTGGGGAATTCCAGCTTTTTTCCCTGCCTGTGTTTACTCTCATCTGCTCTGGAGTCACCAGGCTCTACCTCCCTTCCCGTAAATATGAACATTTCAAGAGGAACAGGGAGGCTGTCAGCCTGGGAAAGGAAAGAACATCCACTTCCAGAGTTTCCTACTGGAAAACCTTCTCTTCCGAATCGCCAGCCTTGCTGCGGTGAAAAATTTTCTCACCAGGAAATTCCTCAGGTGGAAAGAGTTCAATCACTTCTTGCTGTGTTCCAGAGGGCAGGAAAGCAGCTCTATCCCAAGAAAGGAGCACAGGCCTACAATGACAAGGATGGGGACACAGCTGGGAATTGCAGAGACTGGAAAAGAAGGAGGAAGGGCGCCCGAGAATCTGTGTTTCTACAGCCAGATCCAGCGTGAGAAGCACCAGTGCACGGAGAGGCCGAGGAATGGGAAGTGACACCACCATTACTTCACATCAGCTGGAAACTTTCTCTTCTTGTTCCAGGTCCTTCAGAAGTGGCTTTTTCCAGAACTAATTGGGAGGACACAGTTCTACCCCTTTCCCATATGACCCTCAGCCATAACCAGGCAGATCTCTCTGTTTCGGACAGTTCCTGCTTTCCTATCAGGTGGGAGGATCGGGATTGAGCAACAGCAGCTCCAAAAGCAACCAAACCTCGAGGGCGAGGAATTGGGAAGCGGGTGGGATCTCTTCCCGACCATCACATGACTTTTAGTCATCCTCCTCCTTGAGAATGAGGTAACATTCCATTTTCAGACAATGTGCTTTGCCTGATTATCTACAGTAACCAAACTAAGACAGTCACGATTCATTAAAAACCATCTTTTATTCACCTGTAAAAACTTGTGTGAAACCATAAACCAGGGGATGAATGAAAGGTTAATTAGCTTTAATTTCAGTTCATTTGCCTTGTGAGGGATGCTGTCCTTTGCAGCTCTCTCTAGGAAGATTCCAGGAATATTGTTTACATTCCCATAGTGTTCCACCACCAAAATTAGAGTCTTGGTGTGAGGGTGGTCACAACTGAGAGTGTGACCACTGAGAGGGTGGTCTCAACTCCCAACACCCTTCCAAGTGACACTTCCACTTCACCTGCCTGCCAGAAGCTGCTTGGAAAGGCAGGAATCTCCAGCCTGTGTGCCTGGGCTCTTCCGGCTCACCGTGATCTGGGAGGGGAAGGGAAAGGAAGGGGAAAGGGGAGGGAAGCAATCAAGAGAAACAGGGATGGATACAAGGGAAAATCCTGGCCCCAGGATGTCAGAAGACAAGCAGAGAGCTGGAGGAGGGGTGGAGGGGGAAAGGGAAGGCATTTGGGGCCATTTGCCTTTTACAGCCTTTTCCAAGATAGGGAACATCAGAACTGGGAAGAAAAGGGAAGGGAATGGAAAGGAAGGGGGAAAGGGAGATAAAAGAGGGAATGGGAGAAAGACGGGAGGAGGGAATGGGGCAGGGAAGGGGAAAGGGGAGAGAAAGGGAAGGGGAAAAGGAACGGGAGAGGGAAGGGAACCACCATAGCACCTGGCCCCATTACCAGCCATCAGGCCCAGCGCGGCCTCCCTCCAGGCAGCTCGGGCGAGGCCTGTGGCCCGGGACAGCTGTGGAGCGGGGGTCAGCAGGGTTGTCCCGGGTTATCCCGGTTTATTCCAGGGGGTCCCGTTTGTCCCGGGGGGGGGGGGCTCCCGGGCCGGCCGAGCGGCCACGTGGCGGCGCCCGCGCCGCGCTGTTCCCCGCGGACCAATCAGCGCGCTTCGTGCCGCGCTGCCGCGGGGCACGCTGGGAGTTGTAGTCCCCGCGGCGCCGCGGGGCGGCGGAACAGTGCACTTCCGCGGCCCCTYCACGGTTCAGCGGGGGCGGCTCCCGCACTGATGTCTCCTTACGGACACTCGGGGACCGGCCCGGTGTTTTCCGCCGTCCCGCAGCGCCGCCGGGGTGCAGCGCCGAGGGCACCGGGCACGCGTGTCGCGTGGGGATGACGTCAGCGGGAGGCGCGGGCGGGAGTCATGGCGGCTGTGGGGGAGCTTGTCCCTCACGAACCCCGTGAGGCGGGGGATGAGGGCGGGGCGTTGCCTTTTGTYCTGTCACTCCATGCCCTTGTCCAAAGTCGCCCTCCAACTCTTTTGGAGCCGTTTAGGCACTGGAAAGTGCTCTAAGTTCTCCTTGGAGCCTTCCCTTCTCCAGGCTGAACATTCCCAGCTCTCCCAACCTGTCAATTCTGTGTCCTTTGGACATGCGAGAGAAAGAAAAAGAACCCCAGGCCAAGCCAAACTCGCTATCAGTATATGTTTTGTAACGCTGCCAGTCCCATAACCACCAAAAAGCATTTCGTAACACAATTAAGCAGAAATAAAAAACCTAATTATGTTGTGGGAAGGGGAACAAGGGCTTGTGGTCTAGAGGCAAAAAGAGATACTGGAAAAATATCTGGAAAGAAAGCAGGATGAGAACAAGCCTGAAAGGTGTTTGGTGAGAGCAGAACAGGCAGGGAGGTGCCTGGTGAAACCTGAGCAAGCCATAAAAATATGATAACATATATAAAAATGATATTACTTTCCCTATAGAGGGTCTGGCTGCCAAACAAGGGAAGTGAAGTATTTTCCCTGTAGAAAAGCTTTTAGTTTTCCAAGTTTAAAATTAAATGCTGCATCTCATTCTGGGATATCTCACAAATATTTTGTGTGTTTACTTTCCTGAGGCTGTTTAATTCATAAGTAACTGAATTGTAAAATTAAGAAAATGAATTCTGGGTATTAATTTAAGCTTTCAAGGAAAAGCACATAATTTAACTGTAACTTTGCAGAAGTCAATACACTTTTCTGCTGATGCCAGTATAAATTCTAGGCAGGGCAGAGAAAGGAAGCCTGGATGACCAATATAAATTCCAAAATTTTAGGTAGTTACCCTCGAGTGAGATAACACAAATCTCTCTAATAAACAACTATTTTTTTACCACCCCCACAGGGATAAATTTCTTCCCAATATCCAATCTAATCCTTCCCTCCTTCAGCTTAAAATCATTTAAAGTATTTAAAGGCTGGCCACAGAGAGGACAAAGTCTCTTCACAAGGAACCTCGATTCTCTGATTCCATCTTTTGTAGACAGAATTGAAAAATATGTAGAAAAGGGAGGAGAAAATGGCACTGAAACACCGAATGTACATTTTTTCAATTCCTAGAATGTGGGAATTTTAAAGCCGGAACTACAGCCCAATCTGAATTTCCCAAGTGGATACTATTTTTAAAGGAGAAAAATAAATCGTTCACAACCTCTTTTATGTTGCATAAATTCATATCTGGCAGCACCATACGAAAAAAAGAAGAGAGGAAGATCTGCCCTGGTTGCATTGCGAGCAATAAAATATAAAAAATAAAATAAAAGTTGGACTTTGCTGAAGGATAAAAATTACCTTTTTTCTGAAGGCACATCAAGAATTTAAGGAATCCTTTATATTTAGGAATAGATACTTTAAWATGGTTCCTTTCCACCCCTCACTAGTTATATGGGATTAGCCAAATAAGAGGTGAAATCTGATTTTCAGTGGCAAAAGCGAAGTGGATGCACAGAGGATCACTCATACAGGAATTTCATTGATACTGGGTGTTTTTCCTCGATTTCTTTGGATGATGGTGCTGTCTGTACTCCCACTCCCTGTTCCAACAGGGCAGCTGCACTTCTAGGAATATGAGAAGAGCTCTGTGCTGATGAGTCAGTCCAGGGGTATTAATTTCCGAGAGCAGCCAAAAATAGACACTCAGGGAAAGAGTATCAGAAACTGGATGAGTGTATCGTGATCCCTCCCTGTTAAGTGCTTCCAGTGCTGGCAAAGAAAATCAAAGCTGGCTCTTTCTAGTGTTAGAGGCTACTGGGCATAAGGAAAAGGAATGTCTCGCTTTTGGGGAATATTTAGGGGTAAGCAGCTCCATCCGTGAAGGGATGATACAGCTGATGATAAAGAGTGCTCCTCTAATGGACACTTCCCACCAGACCAGGTTGCTCCCAGCCCCATCCAGTTTGGCCTGGAACGCTTCCAGGGATGGGCCAGCCACAGGTTCTTTGGGAAAGCTGTGGCAGGGCCTCACCACCCTTAATATTCTGTTGGAACAGGAAAATGCATATATTCCTAAGTTCCATAATAATTCTATCCCAGCTTTTACTGTGAGCCTTGTTTGGTCCTCTGGAAGCAAGCAGCTCCTTACAGTGGAACTTTTTTGGGAACACGTGGCTTGGGGGGGTGGAGAGGCAGGGAACCATAGCAGAATTAGACTTGATAATCCAACCTTTCCACCTTGCAARCCAGGAAAAGCATCAAAACCTCCCATCTGCACACAGGCTGGGAATCAGACTTCAGCTGGGTAACTTGGAATTCTGATGCCTCTTTTCAAAGGCATCCAGGATTTGGAATTGCACACAAGCTGATATCCATCTTTAGGCTCATTTCCAGAGATTCCATCATCTCTGGAAAGAGGAATRTTCTTGAATCTTGGCCATTTTAGCACCGGATTTTCAGTTTGGTGAGGGTAAAGGGTAAAACCATAGGATAGAATTGCGTTGAAGGAGAAGTTTGGAAAAGATAAAGCAAAAAGGTAGGCAAAAATAAAATACCTGATTGGTGAAGGCAAGCAAAGGAAACAGGGAGAATCCAGGATTTCTTAATCCCAAATATACTAAAAGGCCTTGTCTAGCAGTAGGTGGGGGCAATAGTCATGGCATGACGCACTGTGGAAGCCCCTCAGCAGTCCCAAATTCCAACACCAGCTCAGTCATTAAATCAATTTCCGTCGTAAATTCCACTTCTCCCTTTCCTACTGTCATTCCTGCAGAGATCTCCCCTGGGAGCAGCCACCCAACGCTCTTCATCTTAACAAGCCCTTCTGGGCATCCTGAAGAAGCCTYTAATGATCTTGGAACCTTCTTAGGAAGCTCCTGGTGGACCTCCTTCATCCTCCTAACAAGCCCCCAAGGACAACTTCACAGGCACTGAGGAGAGGGAAACTTTCCCCCTTGTTTAAGGAAATGAGAACTTCCAAAGCAGTTCAGTTTGTCRCAACTTCTCCACACCTTGGTTGGAGAGTCTGTGGCTTGGCTGACACCTCTCCAGTCCTGCACCGCAGGATTTTGAGGGATAATGGATTCCTTCACCGATCCTTCACCAGCTGCCCCTGGCCAGCAACTTGGGGTTGGCAGAAGTGACTCAGCATCTTGTGAGAGTGTCTGGGACATCCCAAGGGGGCCATCAAAAGCCATGATTCCGGGTTCCAGGGGGTCTAGTCAGGTGGAAAAGTTGTGGATAAAGACAAACCCAACTGCTGTGCCCTGGTTGTGCTGCCATTCAGAGCCCTGGAAGAGCTGGAACAAGGATTTTTTTTTAAGGCAAATTAAATGCTTCATAAATATCCTCCTCACAGTTCTAATCTTGTTCACACTGATGATTTTTCCTGCATTTCAGACACCTTGAGGCTACAATTAATACCAGGTCTCATCACAAAATGAAAACATAAAAAAACCCAGAGCCACTTGTAGTTAAATGAGATTTTATTAAACATATCTCATCAGAAACTTTTGGGGTCAATCAAGCGAGAATAATCTCAGCATTTTTACAGGATGAGCTGCAGGAGGCAGCATCACCTCTCTTTCCATTAGGATTTCATAAAACAAGGAGAAAAAATGGGAAAAAGGAAAAATACAGTGGCAARCATGGCTCCAGAAATGGAACTCTGYGGGGAATGGAGAYTCCAGCAAACCACAGATACCCAACAAGGAGAGAGAGGAGAGAGAGATTTCAGGGCTAATCCATAAAACATAATTTAATATATTTGGTGTTTAATTTTGGAAGGGATCATGGATTCTTATCTCCAATTCCCACCTCAGACAAGATAGAGACCTCTCTGCCGTCTGTTCCATGGAAGCACAGACACTGTAGGATTGAGCAGGATAGAGGTGAGGAGGAACTCTGACAAAAACACCCCAGACTGGCTTAGAAGGATGGTGTAGGAAGGTGTAGCCTCACATTTTTCCTGCTCTTCCTGTTYAGTTCAGATCCACTGAATTCGGTGGAAAATTTGTGTGTGGCAAAGCAGAAACAGTGCTGGGGCTGAGGGTCCAGGACTTTTTATGGTGCAGGAACTATGGAGCAGGAGAGATCCCGTGGGTCACCTTGCATGCCATTGAAACTTGGGCTTAGAAAACTGAATCCCAACATGGTGTAGGTCAGGACATTGAATATATTTAATAATAATAATAATAATAATAATAATAATAATAATAATAATAATAATAATAATAGCCCAGACAATGCAACAAAAGAAAACTGCAGAAAATCCAGAATCATCACAGTTGACTTTTGAACCCATTGCCAACTTGACTGAGAGCTGAGAATGGATGAGGCTCATCCATTTCCAACCTTAAATGATGGCAAAGGAGCCTTCCTTCCCGCTGATATCCCACAAGGATGTGCAGGAGCGATGTGGCCAAGAGGCACCGATCCTATAAACTGCTTTAGTACAATATATCTAAGTGTGCCTAAGTACCAATTCCCGGAATTCCTGCTCTAAAATATGCATCCAGCACCTGCCTGCTCTCAGTGGAGGACATTCCCAGATGGAATCATCTCCTCCTGTGAAAATGACCTAAAGCTGTGCCACCCAGTTCTGGAAGTGCACAGCTCTCCCTTCTAACTGCAGAGGGAGCCYGGAGAAGGCATTTTCAGCCCAGAGAAGGCGTTTTCAGCCAAGAGGAGGAGTTTTGAGCCCCGAAAAAATGAATTTTGATTCCAGCATCTAATTTTTAGATGGCTGAAAGTTAGAGAAGAACAGTCCCAAGCTGCGGTTCCTACCCAACTGCTGGTGGAGACTGGGCGAGCTGTTCTTGCCTCGTTAAAGCACTTCTCACCCGGCTGACCACTCTTCTGAGGGCACACTTCACCTCTTTGTTCCTCAGGCTGTAGATGATGGGATTTAGGAGCGGGGTGAGCATTCCGTAGAGCATGGAAACCACCCTGTCCCGACGCAGCGAGTAGGAGGAGGAAGGGCGCACGTAGGTGCAGATGGTGGTCCCGTAGAAAAGGCAGACTACGGTCAGGTGAGACCCACAGGTGGAGAAAGCCTTGTGCCAGATGCCAGGGGAGTTCCTGGACAGGATTTCCAGGAGGATGTAGCCGTAAGAGACCAGAGTGACCACGCAGGCGCTGCTGCCCAGCACGCCGGCCACCAGCAGGATCACCAGCTCCGTGCCGCGGGTGGACGAGCAGGAGAGGGCCAGCACGGGGGGGATGTCGCAGTAGTACTGCTGGATTTTGTTAGGGCCACAAAAAGAGAGTGTGAAAACCAGAGAGGTGTGCAGCAGGGAGTTCAAAACCCCTGCTGCCCAGGTGCCCGCGGCCAGCCGAGCGCAGAGCCCCGTGCTCACGATGCTCAGGTACCTCAGGGGGTGGCACACGGCCACGTAGCGGTCGTAGGCCATCACAGCCAGCAGGAAAATCTCCGTGCCCACCGCGGCGATGAGGGAAAACTGCTGGAACAGGCAGCCGGCGAAGGAAATCTCCTTCTTCTCCAGCAGCAAGGCCCCCAGCATCTTGGGCACGGTGATGGTGGGGCATAAGAGGTCCAGCAGGGATAAGTTGCCGAGGAAGAAGTACATGGGGGTGTGCAGGTGSGGGTCTGCGCTCATGGCGACGAGGAGCGTGACGTTGCCTGCCATGGTGGCCAAATAAACGAGCAGGAACAGCACAAAGAGAAGCAAACGGATTTCTGGAGCATCAGAGAGGCCCACGAGGACAAATTCGGACACTGCCGAGAGGTTGACGCTCTGCRTTTTATCTCCCATTGTGGGAATGAGGCACAGTTTTCCCTGGAAGAAAGAAGGGATAACTTATGAAGATTGTGTGGGGCTTTTTTGGTCCATTTTCAAGTTCAAAACCAAGCATTGCCACACTGGAAATCTAAATTTTACCCACAYATCCCTAATGCAAAAGGCAAAATGTAGCCATTAAGCTTCACAGTGATCAATCCAAAATGTAAATTCTCGCAAGTTGCCGCCTCAGAATGAAGAGCTGAAAGTTGAAGTCCCCTTCCCTGGGGTGGCCAGCTTGGACACAGCCCCAGGCAACCTGATGGGGCTTCGAAGGTTCTCTGAGCAAGGGGAGTGGGGTGCAGACCCCTAGAATTCCTTCCAGCACAAAAATTTAGTATTAATAATACCTCTAAAGTGGTCTAGATTAGTAACAGAAGCTAAAACGTACTTTTAAGGGAGTGATGCTGTCAGAGAAGAATTAAATCCCTGGTAAKCAGCAGATAGATGCATTTTGGGTTTTTTTTTCAGCTTTTGGATGKGACTTGGAGCAAYCTRGTCTAGTGGAAGGTGTCCCTGCCCAGGGCAGGGTGTTGGAATGAGCTGAGCCTTAAGGTCCCTTCCAACCCAAACCATTCTATGATTCTATAATATAAAAAAAGATATAATTTGGTATTGAATTAAAGATCTCCCACTTTTCTATAACTTTTACCCTATAGACTTCCATAATGGCATTAGTGCTTTTAGGATCTTTCTGGACTGTCCCCCCTCTGTTTTCCCCAATTCAAAGAAGTCTAAACTTGGCATTAAAGGATTTTCCCATTTATCCTGCGTTGCTCCATGGAATGTAGCTCAGTATTTACAGTAAGGATTTCCCTCTCTACCAACCCTGCAGAGAGGGAGAGCAAAGTCCAAGTACCTCCTTTTTTGAAGACTAGAGCACAATTTTGAGTTGGTGGGAATATTGTAGCATGTTCTTATTTGTAAGAGATGCAGAGATAAATAGACTGATGAAATATTTCATCTGAGCCAGGCTCCTCTGTGGTCTCACGTTCTGCCAGAAGCTTGAGAGGGACCAAAGTCAGAGCTTAAACTACATCAGAAATATTTTACTCAGCAGAAATAAAAGGGACATCCAGCACCAGTTCTTTATAAAATGGGGGCTCGTTCAGGTGAAACAGCACAGAAACAACACAGAAATACTCACTGCTGCACAGAATTAATTACAGGTGATGTATAGAAGTCTGTATCCCCAGGAAAAAGCAATTTTTCTTCTTCTACATGTGACAGAAAAATGATTTCACTCTTAAGGAAGAGATGAATCCCAATACAGCAGCGCTGGAATATTCACACCAGCACTGGCACAAGGGCTGGCTTGGCTGCAGGGGTAAGCACCTCTCTTCTTTAATGAGGTTTTATAAATATGAGGGAGTGTCTGGGGACAAGTGTCTCTGAAGCTTTTTTGGATGTTCCCTTAATTGCATCTATGAGGGGTTTTTTCAGAATATTGCCGAAGGGGGCTGGAAGCTGAAGGAACCAAAATTGCCAGCACTACTTTGAAGAGACAATAAAAATTCTCTTCTGGTTCCATTAAGCATCCATGTGTGATTTATGGGATTTATGGGAGCAGCACTTCCCATGTGATGTCCAGGACTAGGAACAGGCCTTTTCCTATTCCAGCAATAACCTCTGCACTCTTTATATGAATGACTCTGGCTGTCAATCATTCTTCCAACCTGTTTGCTGTGTTTCCACAGTGTGGCTCCTGGAAAATTAAGGATTCTGCATCTTACACGGGCAAACAGTGATAGGACAAGAGGGAATGGTTTTAAACTAAAAGAGGAGGGATTTAGATTGGATATTGGGAAGAAATTCTTCCCTGTGAGGGTGGTGAGGCCCTGGCACGGATTTTCCAGAGAAGCTGTGGCTGCGCCATCCCTGGAAGTGTTCCAGACCAGGTTGGACAGGGCTTGGAGCRACGTGGGATAGTGGAAGGTGTTCCTGCTCATGGCAGGGAGTTGGAATGAGATGAGTTTTAAGGTCCCTTCCAACCCAAACCGTGCCAGGACTCTATAAACTGGAGTTCCCCAAGGGTCACACAGCACAAGCCTATCCTGCCATGGGAGTGCAGAGCTGTGGCTGGAAAAAATCCACGTGGTCCAGACCTTTCCCTGTGTGCTGCAGTTAGCCCAAGGACCACCTTCAGTGGTCCCTTCCATCTGAACCATTGGGTGATTCTGTTCCCTTCATAAATCCTAAATGTTTCATTTGGGGTGGGATGCATTGGCCCCATCAAGGTGCCAGTCACCCAGGACTATTTTGTGGGCTGCTGGCTCTCAAATCTACATCTAAGTTGTGTGTTTGCAGGGATAATTTTAGCTGGGTTGTTAGGAGTAGAAACACAGGATGGTCTTTGAGATAAGYGTTCTSYCTCAGGGTAAATAAATAACAATTATATTGCATTATATTTTGTTATTAAAAAAAMCAAACCAAAAYAAACAACAACAGCAGAAATATGTCTGTTTGCACAATCCAGATGTGCACTAATTGATAATATGCTGGATTAGAGCCCTCTTGCCCTGTTGCCCACCCCTCCCTGCCATCCCCAGTGTAACACAACCAAAGYGATTTGATTTTGACCCATTTCTGGGCTTCCCAGCTTTGTCATTGTTTGAGTTTTCGATCTAGGAATGCTTATGATGAGCCCAGACTGATTAGAGTCTGCTGAAAATGCTCCCTTTTCTCTGATGTCCATTTGTGTTTCAGTCCCATAGTCTTTAAATAAAATTGATTAGCCCGGGATCTCTTCCGGTTCCTTGGGATTTAACAAAAGCTTTGTAGAGATCCTGCCGGTCCTCAAAGGATTTTTTTTCCCTTTGAGGCCATTTTTTCCCTGTCCTCTAGATGAGGGCAATAAATCCGAGGGTGAGCCCAGAGAGGTGATAATTTCCAGGAGAGAAAGAACTCGGGATTTTAATGGTGCGCAGTGGAGCCAATTTACACACGCGGACAAACTCAGCTGCCAAGTTGCACCTTTGCAATTTGTCAGGCACCAACTTTTTAACATCATCTTCTGAGGCCTTGTTAAAGTCATCCCAAGACGTTTCCTGGGGGGAAAAATCAATTATATTAAATTTTGTTTGTCTTCATGGAGTGGTTTGGTTTAGAAGGGACCTTAAAGCTCATCCCGTTCCAATCCCCTGCCATGGGCAGGGACACCTCCCACTGGATCAGGTTGCTCCAAGCCCCATACTTGTATTGAGACACCAGCTCCCAAAAATGTGGAATTTTTATTTGTTTTATTAAAATTGGAGCAGTTATTTCAAATCAATTCACTGTTGATGCCCCTGATTTAAACCTGGTGAACAAATGGACACCAGCAAAATAACTGGACCACAGCTCTGATTTGCCTTGCATTGATTTATAAATAAAATATTTATAAAGGCTTTATTGGTATTTTTCAAAATTATCACAGTGATACATTTTTATTTTTCTCAATTGAAATTTACCCTAAATTGACCTGGAGGACATTTTAATTTTTCAGCATTTCTTTCCAATACTAAAAAAAGCTCCCTTGCAACTCAAATCATTCTGTGATCATCCAGAGTAGAAATTCACCATTAAAAAGAAATCTCATTTGCACAAAGATTGGAAATGTTTGGAAATCTCTCTTAACCAGGAGGATCAATGACTCACTGATGCTTCTGATCCTCCTCTTTCTACTAGTGTGGGAGAGAGGGCTAATTTAAGACAGCACGGAGAGACAGGRAAAGTGGAAAGCCTCCCACTTCCTGTGCAGCAATTTAGATTGGATATTGGGAAAAGTTCCTTCGTGGAAAGGGTTGTCCAGCCCTTGCGCAGCTGTCCAGGGCAGTGGTGGAGTCACTAACCCTGAAGGGATTTGAAAGCCCTGTGGATGTGGCATTTGGGGACATGGGTTAGTGATGGCCTTGGCAGTGCTGGGGAATGGTTGGACTTGATGATCTTAGAGGGCTTTTCCAGCCTCAGTGGTTCCAATGGATTAGGTGGGATGAATCCAATCCTAAATCATTCTAGCACAAAGAAACTGTTGATGTTCCCCTCATGGCAGCCACTGAATTTGTATCCCTGATGGATTTGGTGATGTAACTGCCACCCTCATAAAGGATAAAATTGGTTGAAGAAGTACAGAAACTTAATTACTGTGAGGCAAAAATGTTGGTTATTAAAAACACATCACAGAACAAAATCCTATTGCCTTTTCCTTGGTCTTCTTCCCTAAACATTGTTTTTATCTCCCCAGGCAGAATGCTGGATTGGGTCATTTCTTCACAGAGTCAAGGAATGGTTTGGGTTAGAAGGGACCTTGTAGACAATCCCATTCCAACCTCCTGCCAAGAGCAGGGACACCTTCGACTAGTCCAGGTTGCTCCAACCTGTCCTGGAGCACTTCCAGGGATAGAGCAGCCATGGCTTCACTGGGAAACCTGTGCCGGACCATCACAGGGAAGAATTTCTTCCCAATATCCAATCTAAACCCGCCCTGTGTCAGTTGGAAGCCATTCCCCCTTCTCCTGTCACTTCATGCCCTTGTCCAAAGTCCCTCTCCACTCCCTCTCCTTCCTCTATATATTGTGTCTTGTACGAGTTTAATGATTCACTTCTGTGAGAGAATTATGACTAAAAATATTCTTATATTCCTAAAGAAACTCCTACAGGCAAAATCTGCACCGTSTCTACCTTCCGGTGTCGGTGGGTGAATTTGGGGACACTTGGTGCGTGTGCCTCTGCCATCTGCTGTCACAGCACAGGAAAAGCACGTCAGAAAGGGAGAAACTCCTCAGACTGGATCCATTTATTTATTTGAAAGTTGTGATTCCACACGAGTGAAAGCATTTAGAAAAGTTTGGGGGTTTCAGTGCGGATTGTTAACATTTTTAATATTAACAGTTAGATGTGTATATATAAATGTATTTATACAYGATTTGAAGTCTGGTAGGCTTTAGCCACTAAGCCTTTAGCGTGTAGGAAAGTAACTCCAGGTGTAACTCCAGGGTTCTGCCAACCCAGCCTGTCTCAGGAGGCTCTGCAGCAGCGCTTCCACAGTCTCCACATGGATTCCTTCACCTCCTTGCTCCTCAGGGTGTAGATGAGGGGGTTCATCACGGGGGAGAAGATGGTGTAGATGACGCAGACGTACTTGTCAGAGGGCAGGGTCCCGGCAGGCCGCAGGTAGGTGAAGATGCAGGGCACGAAGAACAGCGCGACCACCGCCACGTGCGAGGCGCAGGTGGACAGCGCCTTCCGGCGCCCCTGGGAGAGGCGGCCCCGCACCTTGGCCAGGATGAGCGCGTAGGAGGCCACCAGCACCAGGAAGCAGCCCAGGGATATGAGGCCGCTGTTGGAGGCCATGAGCCACTCGGTGAGGGCGGTGTCGGCGCAGGCCAGGCGCACGACGGGCGGCACGTCGCAGAAGTAGCTGTGGATGGCGTTGGGGCCGCAGAAGGGCAGCTGGAGCGTGAGCAGGGTCTGCACGATGGAGTGGAGGAAGCCGCCGGCCCAGCAGGCGGCGACCAGGGCCCAGCAGGCCCGGCGGGCCATGATGGCCGTGTAGCGCAGGGGCCTGCAGATGGCCGTGTAGCGRTCGAACGCCATCACCGTGAGGAGGAACATCTCCGAGGAGCCCACGAAGTGCAGGAAGAACAGCTGGGCCATGCAGCCCTCGAAGGCGATGGCCTTGCGGCCCGAGAGCAGGGCCACCAGCACCCGGGGCGCGGTGACGGAGGTGTAGCAGATGTCGATGAAGGACAGGTTGCAGAGGAGGAAGTACATGGGCGAGGAGAGCTTGGGGTCGGTCCTGACTGTCACCAGGATGAGGAGGTTCCCCAGCAGGACCATGGCRTAGGCCAGGAGGAAGAGGGCGAAGAAGAGGAGTTGCAGCTCCCTGGTGTCGGAGAGCCCCAGGAGGATGAATTCGGTCACCCGGGAGGAGTTGCCCTGTGCCATCGCCGCAGCTCAGGCTCCCATGGCACGGGTGCGGGGCTGGCCAGGAGGAGGAGGGAATGTGCTCCAGCTCCCAGGCTCATGGATGGTGTGAGCAGGATGCGTGGACTGCTGCAGAAAGCACAGTGTCCTTCATTAATGGCAGAGAGCAGAGTTTGCAAAGAACACTCAYGCCCCCCTTCTGTCTTCCCTATTCCCCCTCTCCACACTGACCCTCACCCTTGAACTCACTCTGACCACTATTTTCCTGSACTGTAGTTGATGTGCTCCCATTCCATCAGGGAGAAATCACAGAATCTTGGAATTGTTAAGGTTGGAAAAGCCCTGTAAGATCATCAAATCTCGTCATCCCCCCAGCACTGCCAAGCCCTCCACTAAACCATGTCCCCAAGTGCCACATGCACACGGCTTTTAAACCCCCCCAGGGGTGGTGATTCCAGCACCTCCCACTCTCAGATAACGAGAGCCATGAATGCTGGAAAAAATCTACGCTATCCTTTTACCTGCTGGGAATTTGAAGTGCCATGAAGGAAGAGACTGCTGCTGTGCTCAGGCAKGAGCTGTTCCATGTTCTGATCCCAATGGCACTCCTCTAAAGTAGGAAAAGGGCTTTCCAGTTAGCCCGTCCATTCTGGAGCTGGGAATACATGCACAGAAACCAGGTCTGGGAGGTTTCTCACTGGWGCAGTTGGGGTTTCTAACACAGCAGAAACTGCAAAACCCTGCACAGTTTCTCCAGCTCTTTATTTTTTAAAGGAATTTTTAAAGTTCTTCAGTAGACAAATACCCTCACTGTCCTGTGGASGTTAAAATGGGACCAGCAGAGGAATGCACATTTCCATTTGCAATCCCACCAGGAAATTCCTTCGCTGCTCATTTCTGCCGAGGAGTTTGTAACTCAGCAAGCAGGAGGTTACAAGTAAGAAACCAGATGTCTACGATGCCAACAGCATTTAAATAAAGCTGCTTTTAGGATCCAAAGGATCCAAATCATTAGGCATTATCAGGACACACACACTGACCTCTGATGTGTTGAATTTTCAGTGTGTTTCTTCTGCTGTCTTTTTGGGATGGTTTCAATTTAAACTCAATGCTTCCCTGAAGGAGTAACAGTGATATCCACATCAGAATATGTCACTGACATGTGTAATAACAAGCTCAGATTATTTAGTTGAGGAGGGTGGTAGAAATAATACCCAGGTCCTGGATGTGGTGTGGAAATACACACCAAATAAAACCCCATAAATACASCTGTAGTGACACTGGGGTAGTGAATGAGCTGTTGGTGACACTCCTTTACTGACAAACACCCACAAATCCACCTTTGCAGCATTCCCATGCAGTACACAAGGATCACTAGCGTGTGATATCCCTGGAAGGGCTCAAGACCAAACTGGATGAGGCTTGGAGCAGTCTGGTCTATGGAAGATGTCCCTGCCCATGGCAGGAGGGTCAGAACAAGATGAGCTTTAAAGTACCTTCCAAACCAAACCATTCTGAGATTCTAAATCTGTAACTGATTTTTTTAAAGGTTTTTTTTTTTCTAAATCACAAAACAGACCTCACGAAAGTCACTCACCAGAAATGCTGCTTTTCAAAGGCTGGATTTCAGTGGGGCCTGAGCAAAACAAAGGGACAATCCCAGAGCACTTCCACAGAGATCTCTCTTGCTCTCGCTGCTCTGACAACCCCCCCAAACCACTTCAGGGGGTTCCATCAGAACCTCTCAGCTGCAAGTTGCTGCTCAGAAGTTGCGAAAGCAGCTCTGTGTCTCTGCCAGCTCTGAGCCCTGAAAAGAACAGCCAGACTCTCTGTATTTCCCATTCTGCAAAAAAAAAACCCAACCTCCAGGAGCATCTACAAGTGCAATTATTTCTGTAGCAGACATAGTTCAAGTAAATCACACAGCAGAAGCACAGGACTATCAGGAGTAATGAGATCCCAGAGGCAAAGGGAGTTTTGTCAGAAATCATCAGTGGGCAAGGAGCTCAAATTGTTCTTTGGGTAGTTATTAGTGTAGTCTCTGGAGAGGGACATCAGAGTAAAGATGTSTCTTACACAGGACATTTATATGAATTCAGATAAATGGATATAAATTCTGCTGTCTGTCCTAAGCTAATATTTCTCATCTGCAATKTTATTTCTTATTAACTGGCTCTTACTGTTGCACCTTGGCAGCTCAGAACAAAARTATCACCGGTGTTATCTCTTAGGCACCTGACTTAAAAATTTAAAACAAGAAGTAACACAGGAAATCACTTCAAAAAAAATGTACAAAGGTTTGTGGTGAGCCCTCCTCGCTCACCGGGTACCTTTACTGACACAGTGCAAAGCACAGGAGCAAATTTTGAGCTGAAGTGTGAAATTCTTGTGAGAATTCTTGGCAAAGTGTAGAGGAGCCYGGCGCTCTTTCCAGTGACACCTTCCATAAGCTACGGGTGAATATTTGCTCAGCAGCACCCAGAAGTGAGACCTTCAAAAAAAACCCCCACTGGTGTTCAACTCCAAAGCWTTTAAAAAGACATTTCTTTTATTTAGTGCTCTCTCGGGCTGAGATAGGAGAAGTAGATAGAATTACAGGATGATTATGGAATTGTAGATTAACTGTTTGGGTTGGAAGGGATCTTAAAAACCATCTGATTCCACGCCCTGCCATGGGCAGGGACATCTTCCACTAGACCAGGTGGCTCCAAGCCCTGTCCAGCCTGGCCTGGAACAGGAGAAGCGGAGAAGTTTCCCCTCGTGTTCCTGTATCAGCAAACCACCCCACTAGCTCTTAATGTCAGGTTTTTGTGCGTTTTTTTCTTATGGGATGCTCTATTTGGACAACAACAATTTTCAGTATTTTTAACATTATTTATTTAAACACTGGTGGTGTTACTGCTCRGGAGCCCGTGGTCTGGTCCTGTGCTTGTTGACAAGGAATAGAAAGGGAATGCCAGCTCCTCACAGAGTTCCTAATGTGTTTCCCATCAAAAAATGAACTTTTAGTGCCTTCCTAATTACAGCAGGAGCCAACAGACAGCTGTCCTTTGAAAGGCACATTCTGGGGGATTTGTAGTGAAATATGCTCGATTTTTCTCCAGTCCTTTGGGAACACAGCCCTACCCCTTCCCATTCCCGCTCCCCACTTTCCTCCMGCACAGTTTCCTCATGGCTCCCTTCACCTCCGCGTTCCGGAGGGTGTAGATGAGGGGGTTGAGCATGGGCGTGACGAGCGTGTAGAACACGGCCACGCTCCTGTCCTGGGCCGGGTCGCCGGAYGGGCGGATGTAGACAAACGTGCACGGCCCGAAGAACAGGATCACCACGGCCACGTGGGACCCGCACGTGGACAGGGCCTTGCGCCACCCCGCCGACGTTCGGCCCCTCAGGGAAACCAGGATGACCGCGTAGGACGCCACCAGGATGAGGAAGCAGCTCAGGGATATCAGCCCGCTGTTGGCCACGGCGGCCAGGCCGGCGGCGCRCGTGTCCGCGCAGGCCAGGCGGAGCAGGGGGCGGACGTCGCARAAGTAGTGGCCGACTCTGTTGGGGCCGCAGAAGGGGAGCAGGGCGGTGGGGAGGGTCTGGAGGGAGGAATGCAGGAAGCCCCCCAGCCAGGAGCCCCCCACCAAGCGGCCGCACAGGCGGCGGGACACGAGCGCGGRGTAGCGCAGGGGCCGGCAGATGGCCGCGTAGCGGTCGTAGGCCATGGCCGTCAGGATGAAAATCTCCGTGCAGCCGAAGAAGTGCAGCCCRAAGAGCTGCCCTACACAGCCCACGAAGGAGATGGTGTTATTTCCCACCAGGAGGCCGGAGATGATTTTGGGAGCTGTGACGGAGGAGTAGCAAACGTCCACGAGGGACAGGTGGCAGAGGAAGAAGTACATGGGGGAGTTTAGGTGCCGGCTGCTCGTCACGGTGAGGACTGTGAGGAGGTTTCCTGCCACTGTGAGCGTGTAGAAAAGCAGGAACACCGCAAAATATATTTTCTGCACCGCTTGGTTCTCCGAGAGGCCCAGGAGGATGAATTCCTTCACGCTGCTGGAGTTTTCCATGCTAAGCCGCTGGACGAAGTGCAGCGCAGAGCCTGGGAACGTGGGAAGATAAAGACAAARCAATTCATCTTTTCATCATTCTTAAAAATTAATTCTTTACCAGAAGTGCATTCTCACTAAGAAATATATAGGATTAGAATTAAATTTATCGAGTGTTTGTTTGTTTTGATTTTTTTGTTAGGTTTTTTTTGTTGCTCTTCCCCCTCTGCATATTTAATTTTCCTTGCATGAGGCTCAGCCACAGAATCATAGAATCCTGAAATGGTTTGAGTTGGAAGGGACCTTCAAGACCATCTAGTCCCAACCCTACTGCCATGGACAGGGATGCCACCCACTAGATCCTTCTGGGATTGGATCCATCTGATCCAGGTTCCTATATTATGATTTAAAAATACGGCAAAGTCAGAAACTCCTGTACRGGCAAAGAGCTGATCAAGCACCCATAGGAGATGCTGAAATGGGGAAAAACCAAAATTGCTCTCAAAGTGAAGCCTAAAGAGGAAGTTGGGAAAGTTTTGGACTTTTCCTGTTCTTGCAGTTTTACTGGCCAGAGGCAAAAGGGGGTAAAATTTATATGTCTCACCTTTAAAATTATCTATTCAGGGACAGACTAGAGGCACATGATATAATCCCATCAATTGCAAYACGAAATAAATACAATGTGGGCTGTTAGAATTTCCAAAAAAAGGATGAGGAATTGCACCATCTCCTTATTGCAAAGGTTTTCCCCTAAAATCTCAGGTGCTTAATGAAAAAATGATTAAATAACCTAATTTGGGACTGCAGAACCAGCTCTGCACGTGGTTCCAACCAAAGAGAGCCAGAGGTGTTTGATAATTTAAGTGGAAATTTCTTTTTGTGCTTTCACATTTGTTCAAGCAGAAGGGGGAAAAAAAAAAAGAGGAAAGGAAATCAGGAAAAGGAAAGAAAAGAGGAAAGGGAAAAGACTCTGGAAAACTTACCTCTGTGTTTGGAGATCTAATTTTTTCTGTAAAGGCTGTAAGATTTTATCTCTCTAACACCTGCCTTTCCTGGTAGAAGCTTTAAAGAACATAGAGCAGCTTCTGGAAAGCTTCCAGCACTTGCTTAGGAGATGCCTTTTAATTTTATAATTCCACCTCATTTAATTCCTTGCTTTCCTGCATCACCGAGTGTATCCTGGCTTTTCCTGCCCATGTTAGAGCTGCTTGGAAGGAGTGTGGGCACTGAAGGGTGCACACACAGCCAAGCAAGCAGGGAGAAGAAAACCCTTTAAGTAACGTTCCTCAACCCTCTCCAAGGAAATCTCCCACCTCCAGGGCTTAATTCCCTGTTTACACAGAGCTCCTCCACCCTCTCCAAGGAAATCTCCCAGCTCGAGGCCTCTTGGGGCTGGAGGAGGGAGGTGTGATGCTCAGTGGGAAGGAGAAATTAATTCTGTCCTGTCAGAGGAAGTTTAGATTGGATTCTAGGAAAAATTTCCTCCCTGGCAGGGTGGTCCAGCCCTGGCACAGATTACCCAGAGCAGTYGCGAAGTCACCATCAATCTGGAGGGATTTAAAATGTGTGTTTTAAAAAACATTTTGTCACTGGTAGCCCAGAGGATAAAACTTTTTTTGCAAGAACTTGCACGTTTCAGCAAAGGTCAGTGAATTACAGAGTAAGTAAAAAAAATCCTTATTTTACAGATTAGGAAACTGAGAGAGAGGAGGAAGTCAGCTCTTGTACATCTGTGGAAGGGAGCTGAGTTGAGCCTTTGCGCTTCTGGGCTTTCCTCTGGAAAGAAATGGATCTATTCACCTGATCAATTAGGGAAAATGGCTTTAAATGACAGAAGGTGGGTTTAGGTGGGACATTGGGAATAAATCCTTCCCTGTGAGGGTGGGGAGGCCCTGGCACAGGTTGCCCAGAGAAGCTGTGGCTGCCCCATCTCTGGAAGTGTTCCAGGCCGGGTTGGAGCAACATGGGATAGTGGAAGGTGTCCCTGCCCATGGCAGGGACTGGATGGACTTTAAAATCCCTTCCAAACCAAACCATGCTGTTAATTTCTGCATCCCTTAAACTCATCACTGCTCTGAAGTTTACTCTGTATTTTTAACTTCTGACCCATGGACATCAATAAATCATTTCATCCACTGCCCATCCCTTTGTTTTGTCACCATTCCTTGAAATTTAGAATGGCCCAATAACTACAAAGGCATTTTGAATGCCTCCCGACACAGAATGCCAGAGATCCATGTGGGGAAAATGGAAACCCTCAAATCCATGAGGAGGTTAAATACTGCTGTGGGTGAAAACAGTCTTTTAATTTAAATACCATGTTACAACATAGGCTGGAGTCCTGGCCAGGTTAATAAGGGTTGCCAGTAAACACTGTAGGAAATAGGATTGGGTAAGAAAGTAAAAACGGTCTTACAATCTTTGGGAAAGGAAGAGGAAGGACAGATGACAACAGGAGATGTACAAATGTGTTTCTGACCTGCTAAGCAAATCTGGGCTGCATCTGCCCTTTCCTGTGCCCACTGACATACATGGCAGCAATTTGGGTGGTGTCACACTCCTGTGCCTATTGCTCCCCTGGCCCAAGGGACTAATGGGGGTGATTAATCCTGGTATCTCCCATTGCAAAACAGTTCCCTGTGGGGGACGCCAGGAAAGGAGAAAGGTGGGGAAGAGCCCTGGGTTTGAGGCTCTGTTCGGGGGGAAGTTGTGAAACTGGAAGTGAAAGGCGTGAGGCTGGAGGCTGCCTTGATGGATTTTGTGAAATCAGAAGCGCCTGAGGTGTTGAAGGACTGTGCTGAAAGCCTGTGGGGTGTGAAGGTGCATTGAGAGAGCTCCTGACCCCAGAGTTATGTGTTGAGGGCAGCACAAGCAGAGGCTGGGCATCTGGAACTGCCGCGGTGTGAAATTTGGATGCAAGGTTGGATGAAGCAGTAGGGACTGCAGAAGGTGCTGAAATGTGCTGGGACAGGCTGTGGGACAGGTCTGGGACGGCTGGGCAGGGACAACAGGGAMTGACAAGTGCTGGGGGAGGTTGTGAAGCCTCCAGCAAAGGTGTTATGGGAGAGGAATGACAATTCCTGGGCAGCGGTAAAGCCTCATCTTCAGGTGCTGTGACACCAGAGCATCTCAGGGCCACGAGCAGCCAGTGCAAAGTTTGTATGGACAGTTCTTGCAAGACCAGCTGAGGAAGGGAGAAGTAGTGAAAAAAAATAATGTTTCCATGACACTGCAAAGAGGGGTGGGGGAAGTGGTTCGAATCGGAGCCATCACACACACACACACAAAGAGGAGATATTTCCCCCCCACCCCCCCACCTCGTGAGCGATTGGCTGCCCGGCAGGTCACGCTGAAAGCACCACRGCTTTTTAAACGGTGGCCGCCCAGCCCAGCCCTGCAGGATGACACTGGGGCTCGGGCTGCACCCTCTGTCGCGGAATCCAGGTGGCAGCAGTGCCAGGAAGGGGCGCTGAAATTCCGAGGAGCCCACGGAAAGGTGAGGAATTCGGAGGTGGGTTTTTGGCGTTGCACCCGAACGGTTTCTGTCAGGCTTTGGGGGTGATGGCGAAGGGGAGGGAGGAGGAACAAAAACKATGGAGGAAAGGAGAAGATCAAATATTTACATCTCCTGCTGGACAGAAAATCGCTGTAGGTCAGAAATTGTTCATTCCAGGGGTTCTTTTCCATGAACAGGTGCTCTYGAATTGCTCTAAATGCACCTCTGTACTATAAAATGTCATTGTTCAGAGACCTGGGGTTACAACGGCATAAATTTCTGTCCATGGTCTGAGACATCTGTGTGGGGTCAGGGTTGTTCTGCCTCAGGAAATACAGGCAGGATTTGCAGGAAAACCACAGGGAGAATGTTTAATCCTAAGAGAGGAAAAGACCACTTGGACTCAGGCTGCTGCTGTTTGAGGAGACCTTTCACTTATTAGTTTCATTAAGGAAGTAGATTCACATCCTGAATGGGTCTTGGAGACAGGAATTCAGTCTTTCCAGGGGAATATAATAGATAAATGAGAATGGTGAGTGACTTTTTCAGTGTTTTTCTCCATGGTCTGCAGAAGTCAGAGAAGGATTTCTTCACTTCTGTTACAGCAGAAGGCAAAATTATTGATGTTTTGTCATTTACCCGTTGCAGCCATTTCTGTTCCTGGCAGTCTTTATGCACATACAGCACCTTCCAGTRCCTGAAGGTGCTCCAAGAGAGCTGGAGAGGKACTTTGGACAAGGGCCTGGAGTGACAGGTCAAGGGGGAATTATTTTAAACTGGAAGATGGTAGARTTGAATTAGATATTTGGAAGAAATTCTTCCCTATGAGGGTGGTGAGGCCCTGGCACAGGTTGCCYGGAGAAGCTGTGGCTGCCCCATCCCTGGAAGTGCTCAAGGCCAGTGGATGGGACTTGGAGCGACCTCATCTAGTGGAAAGTGTCCCTGCCCATGGCAGGAGTTTGGAACAAGACGATCTTTAAGATCCCTCCCAACCCAAACCGTTCCATTATTTTATGATATGACCGATGGCACAAAGCTGTGGCATTTAACATTAGGAAATAATCACCTGTCATTCCCTGAATCCCCAGCGGAGAGAGRTGCACCTGTGGAGGCTGCAGTGGGCTGACACAGAGCTGAAGGGACACTCAAATGTTCAAGACCTCCTCAAATCGAGTGGAAATTTGGTTGCACAGAGGCCAGGAAACCACTTAACCACCGGACCTTCCTCTGTCCTGGCGGCAGAAAAGCTGCGCAGAACCTGAAGCTGCTTCTGCTAATTTCTGCAAAAAGGTGATAATTTGTGGCCTCCCCTGGAGCAGGTGGTGAGGGAGGAACAGTCACAGGGCTGCTCTTCAAAGTCTTCGTGTAAAAAGGGCTCAAGATGCCGTAAGAGCTGAGGATGGGATCATCCAGCTCCCTGTCTAATGGTGCAGTGCCAGAAGTTCCCTGGTTTCAGTCAGCCCTAAAGGAAATCGTAGAATCCTCAAATGGTTTGGGTTGGAAAGGACTTTAAAGCCCATCCAGTTCCACTCCATACCCTGGGCACTTCCACTAGAYCAGGTTGCTCCAAACCCCATCCAACTTGCTCCTTGAAATTCCCTGCATCACACACTTCTCCTCCCTCTGTCCATGGGGTCAGTGTGCCAGGGGCGCTGGGATGGAACAGCAGTGATTCACGTTCTGGATGGGTTTGGAAGTCTGTCTCCATGTGTGCTGCTGCACCACAAAGAGAGAACAAAGGATTCCTGCTGGGTTTGTGGTTCGATGATTCACACCTTCCCAGAAAACCCCTTTTTTTGTTCCTCTGCTCTTTTTAACTTCTCTGCCTTCTGTGTCCAAATTAACAGCTGGCTGAGAGATAGCAGAAGAACCACTGCATTTGTTCTCATCAGACTAAAAAAAAAGGTGTCAAAACTATTTTTTTGCTTTTTTTTTTTTCACCCCCAACGTTCTCAATCAGATTTCAGCACCATGGGGAGGAAATAATGACCTAACTCAGGGAATGGGGTGAAAAAGCGATCAGAGCGACAGCTCCCATATCCTGTGAGGATAAGATGTTCTGTGGTTTCTTACATGTGGTTCTCAGAGTTTCTGAGGGAGAAGGTGAGGACTGTGCCAGACCAAAATGTTTATTTTTGCTGTACATGGACCCAGGAGAACCACATCAAATGGCACTTTATTTAAACAGAAATYGCTTGTCAGTGTAAAAAACTACCAGTTGTTTTCTTAGAATCCCAGAATCCCAGAGTGGTTTGGGCTGGAAGGGACCTTAAAAATCATCCAGGTCCAACCCCCTGCCATGGGCAGGGACACCTTCCACTAGACCAGGGAGGGTGGAATGGGATAGACTTTAAGGTCCCTTCCAACCCAAACCATTCTGGGATTTTGCGAAATCAAGTTCTGGCTACAAAGCCTTGGAACAAACCCAGGAACCCCTCTAGAAAAGCCACCCTGGAGACACCACCTCTCCCCTCTCTGCTCCCAGGTCTGGAATCACCCACCATGAGACCCTCAGCCGCACCAATCCTCCTTCCGACCGCGACCACCCAGGCTCCTGGGACCAACCAGAGCGGGGCYGCGGGACAACCGGAGCCGTCCTACGCCGTCCTCAAGTTCATGGAGAGCTTCTGCCTGCTGAGCGCCGCCTGCGGGATGGTGGGGAACGGCCTGGTCCTGTGGCACCTGGGCTTCCGCCTCCGCCGGAACCACTTCACCGTCTACATCCTCAACCTGGCGGCCGCCGACTTCGGCTACCTGCTCTGCATCGCCGTGGAGACCGTGCAGTACCTCATGCAGTTCAACGTGGGCGTGCAGTTCGGGATATTCCTCTTCCTGGACCTCTTCACGTACGGCACGGGCCTGTACCTGCTGACGGCCATCAGCGTCGAGCGCTGCCTCTCCGTGCTCTCCCCCATCTGGTGCCGGACCCACCGCCCCCGGCACTTGTCGGCCGTGGTGTCCGGCCTGCTCTGGGCGCTGTCYCTGCTCCTGAACGCTCTGGGGTACGTTTTCTGCACCGTCCGTCCCTCTCCCGGGGTCTGCCGGCGCCTGCTCGTCGCCATCGGGGCCTTGGACTTCCTCGTCTGCGCGCCCCTCATGCTGCTCTTCAGCCTCACCCTCTTCCTCCGGGTCAAGTGCAGCTCCCAGCCCTTCCAAACGGGCCGGCTCTTCACCGTCATCATGCTCACCATCCTCCTCTTCCTCATTTTCGCCGTGCCCCTCAGCGTCCTCATCCTCCTGGACTTCCTGGGCCACAAGTTTCTGTACTCCCCGGAGATCGGCTTCGTGCTGTCCTGCGTCAACAGCACCCTCAACCCCGTCATTTACTTCCTGGTGGGAAGCTACAGGGATCGGAAATTCAAGCTGACCCTCAGCCTGGCCTTCCAGAGGGTCTTCCAAGAGTCGGCGGATGACAGGGACGAGCGGGAAACCCGGGACACGATAACCATGTCCTCCTAAAATCCTGTCTGGAATTCCTTGGCGGAACTGAAGGACTCCAGGGTACTGGGGAAGGTTCACCTCGCCTGACCCTCAGTACCCTCTCTGTAGATATTTTAKGTCATTATTTGAAGTCCCATCTGTGGTGGGTGAAAGGACACGAGCACYTGGACCACAGAACATTCCTGACCTGTAYTKGGACCACATGAAAAGTGCCTGTTTCTTTCCAGTGACTATTAAATAATATTCATTTGATAAGGTGAAATGTCTTGGCGTCTGAATTTCATCAAAGAAAGCCTGCTCAGGAGAAATCCTTGTCATTCATAAATTTGTACTATCAGACTACCTAACATTTATTTTTTTAACCAAAACTGTTAGGAAAAGGCAATATAGGTAATTTTGTTTGAAAAACATCACACATTTCCTCTTTGTGCCTTCACCAGCAAATATTTTCCAACAGGGAAGCTGCATCCTTCTCTTATCTGTTCCCTTTTTTCTGTTCCTTTGCCTTTYTATTAATCTTGAAAAGCACCACTTAAAAAAGCAGTGGTTCACCCTAATGTCTGCAGTTGCTTTTTGCTTCCTGTTCAGAGTCCCTGAAAGCTGMAATTTTACTCCCATTTCTTTAATTTTTAATGCTGTTTTTCTGTCATGTACATACAGGTGCTTCAGACTTAGGTCTATGTAATCAATTATTTCTAGTAAGGTTTTTGTTCTTCTCACTTCGACTGCTGAGGGGAAGAGAGCATCTTTTTATCAGAAAACATGTTCAAGATGTTCTCCTTTTGATATCTCAAATGATTTTATCATTGGGACAAACGAAACATTTCCATTGTTATTAAAAAGGACAAAAGTATTTTTCTTTTTTCTTTTTTAAAAGAATACAAATTGTATTTTAAATTATTATTATTATTATTATTATTATTATTATTATTATTATTATTTTATTTATCAACTGATAAAAACACACAGAACATAAACTCTGATAAATAATTTTTTATTTAAGGCACAGGAAGAACCTTCGAGTCAATGTCTACTGAAAAAGGACAGAAAAGCCAAGTTTATTTTAAAACAGCTAATTCCAGGTGTTTTATGATGTATCATGGCTGAGCTTCCCTTTGGCAGGTGAATAACTTCCAAAAGTGATTCCAGAGGGAGCARGACCATCCCCTGTGTGACTGACCCAGCTATTCATGGGGATTTAGCACTCTGGGGATATCCTTCTTCATCTGACCTGTCCAAGCAAATCCTTTGTCGTTCTTAATCTTTTTTTTTTTTTTTCACTTTCTCTCTTCCTTTCTTTCTTTGTTATTTTCTTATTTCCTTTCACCCTTTCTCTCTGTCTTTCATTCATTATCTTGTTATTTCTTTTTCTTTCTTTCTTTTTCTTTCTTTCTTTCTTTCTTTCTTTTTCTTTCTTTTTCTCTCTCTCTCTTTCTTCCTTTTTTTCCCGCTTTCTCTCTCTCTCCCCCTTTCTCTCTCCCCCTCTCTCTTTCTCCCCCCAAATTGTAATTTTACCCCATCTCCTATTCTCTACACCCCAAATCCCACCCAGCACCCCTTGCTCTGCCCGTTTTTGCAATCTTTGCTTCATCAAGAGAGTTTATTCCCCATGGATGGGGCAATGAGGGTCATTCCATGGGGAATACAGCCGGGGAACAGGACTGAGCCCGGCTACGCTGCTCGGAGCCGTGTGCCCCCGTGTCCGCACACTTCTGGCTGTCTGCGAGGTGCCACCTCTCCAGGTGCCACATGTCCGGCAGCGCCTCACAGAGCCGTCACCTCCACCGCAGTGTCCCCGGGACCGCGGCTGCCCTCGTCACTCTCGGCTTGCCCCTCAAACACCCTCCGCAGAGCCACTTTGACCGAGCGCTGCAAGCGGCGCCGCCGGCAGCTCCCCACCAGCACGTACATCACCGGGTTGAGGCCGCAGTTCAGCAACGCCAGCAGCAGAGAGGCGTTTCCCAGGAATAAAACGGTGGAATCGGGAAGGTTGAGGAAAACCTCCACGCAGAAAGGGATGCCGAAGGCGAAGAAGAGCAGGACGTTGAGCAGGATGGCGACAGAGAGCTTCCCCAGGTGCCTCCTCCGGGAGCCACAGCGCAGCTTGAGGAACAGGAACAGGTTGGAAAGCAACATCGTCAAGGAAAAAACCACGCGAATCGCGAGGGCTGCACCTCGAACGACAGTCTCAGAGCCCTCGGCAAGGGTGTGGGTGAGGTGGAGGGAGGACGCCAAAGCCCCGGCGAGCGCCCAGAGGGCCCCGCTGACGATGCCCGCGAGGTGCCGGGGGCGGCGGCAGCGGTACCAGAGCGGGCAGAGCGCGGAGGCGCAGCGCTCCACGCTGAGCGCCGCCAGCAGCCCCAGGCTGCTCAGGTGGAACACGTCCCACAGGAGCTGCACTGCTAACAGAACAGCCACGTGGAGGGGAGCGAGAGGCAACAAAGACGTGCAGAATATTGCTAAGGTCAGAAAAACCAACACAAGCAGGTTGGACAGGAGGAGCAGGGAGAAGTCGGCAACAGCCAGGTTCAGGATGTAGACGGTGAACGGGCTCCGCTTCGTGTGGAAGCCCAGGAACCACATGACCACCCCGTTCCCCGCCAGCCCGCAGAGGGAAATGCCCAGGCAGACGCCCATGAAGGCAATCAGTGTGTACGGAATGCTCGAGCATTTCTCYGAGCCCACAGATCCGTAAGCTGTATCGTTCAGGGTGAGGTTTGTCGTGCTGGTCTCCTCCATGGTGAACGAGCCTGCTCCRGGTGGCCACCTTCTCCTTTTCCCACCACCTCCTACGGAGAGATGGGGAACCAGARGGAAATAAGSRGCMTCAGCATTCCCAACATTTGCCCTCTGTCCATACAGCCCCACAATAGGCGTATGAAGAACCCTGCAGCCTGCAGTGCCCAGGACAGGCTCCCACCCCTCCAGCCCTCTCCCTGGACAGGAAGCATCTCCCAACAGTCCATCCCTGGACTCCTACCTCCAGTAGGAACGGCACTATCACAGGAGAAGGGATCTGGTGGTGGCTSCTGGGACCACTGGCCGTGCTTCAGCCTCGTCCCTCGTGCCTGGGGTGCAGCYCTTGGCCCAGAGATYGCATCCCGTGGTCAGGAGCCTCCCCTCACAACCTCCCCACATCGGTGACAGCTTCCCCTCACATGTCCCGGGGACAGAGATCTTGTCAGGAGGAGGTGGCCACATCACCCCCTTCTCCTCCCCCCCATTCTTCATGAGGAGCTGCTGATCTGTTACGATCCCATCAATGCAGTCACTCAGACTTTATAATATTAAATGCCATTTACTGGATCTAAAACAATGGAGAAGGAGAGGACAGCAGAGGTAATACCATGTCCCTTCAGGTGCTGGGAATCCTGGGTCAAAACCCTCCTCCGGTGAGGGCACATCCTGTCCATGGGAAGGGTACCCCACTATGGTCCTTTCAGCTTTTACAGGCTTTCCTGAACCCCTCAGAAATTCCAGACCTCGTCATTCACCCACTCCCTGCCCCTCAAATGCCAAGAGAGCCCCTCAGCAGCAGCTGTGGGGCCGAGCTCTGGCCTTGTGTCCACTTGCTGAGGGAAATCACCAGTGCCCAGACAYGGGACAGCACGAGGGCTTTGCCCACTGCCTCTAATCACATCCCATCTAATCACAATCATTAATCTAATCATCCCTGCCAGGCATTGTCTCCTCTGAGATTACATTTTGCGGGCTACATGCTGCTGCCAACGTGCTCTTATCTCCAAGTGGTTCCTGCTGCACAACCTCAGCCTTTCATAGCACAGGGATTGGCATTCTATTGCTTGTTTTCTCCCCCTTTCATGTGTTTTCCATCTCCTTTGGAGTTGTATCCTGTGTTTGTCACCCCCAACACTGATGSATATGTTAATGAACAAGGCCCGTGGTCTCCCCAGGGTGTCCAGCCTGGAGCTGCAGGATTTGGAGCTRGAGGCAGGCTTGAAACAGGGAGAGAACACAGGCTCAAGGTCCATCCGTGAGAGGGGGATGAAGAAAGGTGCAACTCCCAGAAGTATCTCCCAGAGAAAGCTGGGAGAAGGCTTTGAGCACCAGYTACATGTCACCAGAGGCACTGAGCAACTTGTGCTGCTGCACGTCTGCACATCAGTGATTTCTCACTCCTGAAGGTCTCTGGCTCATCTCTGTCACCCCTCTGCCATCCTCCATTCCTGGGAATGAGTTCTATCCCCTCCTGCATTGATGGATGGACCACCTGGCTCACACAGTGAAAGCCAGAAGCCCCTCACATGGCGGGATGACACTGGAGAGTGGCAGGAGGAGAAGAAGGGGGTGACGTGGCCACCTCCTCCTGACAAGATCTCTGTCCCTGCGACACGTGAGGGGAAGCTGTCACCGATGTGGGGAGGTTGTGAGGGGAGGCTCCTGACCACGGGATGCRATCTCTGGGCCAAGAGCTGCACCCCAGGCAYGAGGGACGAGGCTGAAGCAYGGCCAGTGGTCCCAGGAGCCACCACCAGATCCCTTCTCCTGTGATAGTGCCGTTCCTACTGGAGGTAGGAGTCCAGGGATGGACTGTTGGGAGATGCTTCCTGTCCAGGGAGAGGGCTGGAGGGGTGGGAGCCTGTCCTGGGCACTGCAGGCTGCAGGGTTCTTCATACGCCTATTGTGGGGCTGTATGGACAGAGGGCAAATGTTGGGAATGCTGAKGCYSCTTATTTCCYTCTGGTTCCCCRTCTCTCCRTAGGAGGTGGTGGGAAAAGGAGAAGGYRGMCACCTGGAGYAGRMTCRTTCAYYATGGAGGAGACCAGCACGACAAACCTCACCCTGAACGATACAGCTTACGGATCTGTGGGCTCGGAGAAATGCTCGAGCATTCCGTACACACTGATTGCCTTCATGGGCGTCTGCCTGGGCATTTCCCTCTGCGGGCTGGCGGGGAACGGGGTGGTCATGTGGTTCCTGGGCTTCCACACGAAGCGGAGCCCGTTCACCGTCTACATCCTGAACCTGGCTGTTGCCGACTTCTCCCTGCTCCTCCTGTCCAACCTGCTTGTGTTGGTTTTTCTGACCTTAGCAATATTCTGCACGTCTTTGTTGCCTCTCGCTCCCCTCCACGTGGCTGTTCTGTTAGCAGTGCAGCTCCTGTGGGACGTGTTCCACCTGAGCAGCCTGGGGCTGCTGGCGGCGCTCAGCGTGGAGCGCTGCGCCTCCGCGCTCTGCCCGCTCTGGTACCGCTGCCGCCGCCCCCGGCACCTCGCGGGCATCGTCAGCGGGGCCCTCTGGGCGCTCGCCGGGGCTTTGGCGTCCTCCCTCCACCTCACCCACACCCTTGCCGAGGGCTCTGAGACTGTCGTTCGAGGTGCAGCCCTCGCGATTCGSGTGGTTTTTTCCTTGACGATGTTGCTTTCCAACCTGTTCCTGTTCCTCAAGCTGCGCTGTGGCTCCCGGAGGAGGCACCTGGGGAAGCTCTCTGTCGCCATCCTGCTCAACGTCCTGCTCTTCTTCGCCTTCGGCATCCCTTTCTGCGTGGAGGTTTTCCTCAAC